>JANHAO010014015.1:0-15552 GCA_026873985.1 Saraca asoca | reverse complement strand
ATTAATATATTAAATATATAAAATATATTAAATAATATATATTTATATAAAATTAATTAGTTATATAAAATTAATTATTTTACATAATTTTATATAAATAATTATTTATACATTAATTAATATAATTATTTTATATATTAATTAATATAATTATTTATATAAAATATTAAATTAATTAATATTAAATTAAAAAATATTAATTTTATATAATTTTAATTATTTATATTAAAAATATTAATTTAATATTGAATAACATAATTTTATATTAATTAGTGAAAAGGTTAAAATGGAGATACATTTTTTAGTAGGAGCTAATGGATTTTTCATTCTTTAGTTTCAAAATGAAAAATGACTTCTATTAAATAAGGGAAAAATCTTTCCCTAGGAAAATATTTTTTCCTCCGTTCCTTTAAATCAAACAAAGGAAAAGTGACATTCACATTCTATTTTTTTCTCCGTTTCGCCCAATCAAACGGGTCAAAACTGCCTAGTGGATTGATGAAGAAATAATTCACCCTCTACTCATATAAGTTTCTTTCTCTCACACTCAAAGGGACTTTTATCTAATTAATATATTATTGACTTTGCTGGCAGAATGCTCTTCAAAGCCAATACTTCAGTCACTTGTTTTTGTTTTGAAGGTACTAGAACAAAAATTATTTGTCAATATATATATATATAATATTTGATATCAATTTCATTTTTATTTTATAGTGCGCTGAAAGTTTTGTCTTCCCACTTCTGTATTCGGTTGGCGTCACTATTTTAGATATAAATTAGAAAGCAAATCTAAAGGTTACTTACTTGTGGTAATAGAATTCATGAATGATGGCTCATTTGGACTGTTTGCCAAGAACTCTGCCGCGCATGTCACAATCGATTACTCTAGAAAAAGTATCTTGACATCATTAGTCACTGAAAAAAAAAAAAGAAGAAAAATCTGTTATAGCAATTTTAAAAAGTTTTGTGTTTGCTTCAATTATACATATATTTTTATTCTACTCAATAAATAATAAAGTTTAATTATCAATTTTTATAATTTTGATATCTTAAAAATTTAAAATTTAAAATTTTAATGTGTATAGATCTTACAAAATTGATAAGTAGATAATAAAGTTAATAATTGACTTTTATTTATTAAATAGAAATAAAATCACATATTATAATTTGAGCATATAAGAAATTTTCAATTTAAATATTCTACTCATTCCTTTTTATTTCTCGTTTAAAATAAATATACAAGAATTAAAAAATTAATAAATAATCTTAATTTTAAGAAAGAAGAGATGTATTTTATTAATTTATTACATAAAATAATTAAATATTTATTAAAATAATAGGATAAAATTAAAAAATAATAAACATATTCTTAAATTTTTAAATTAACAGATAAAACAAATTCTCCACATTAACATATTAAAAAAAAAGGGAAGAAGAAGAGAGGATTTAACAAAGAGAGAAAGACTGTATAAAGGAATACTTAAACATAGTTGAATGCGATGCCATTGATGAGGGGCGTATTAGTAACAAAAGATATTAATATTAAATATCAAAGTCAGGGATTCCATTTTGATGTTCAATGAATCAGGGTTCAAATCATTAAAAAAAAAAACAACTAAAAAAATAATAATACTATTTTAATAATATCCAGTAATGTGCTATGGCCATTTTTATTTTCATATATAACTGAATTGTCAAACAAGAAGACAACCTTGACCATTATAATTGATGAAAAGTTAAGAGAAAAAAAATAAAAATTAAAAACATTTGACCTCGTATTATTCCAATCCACTTCCAACAACTATCTAATAATATCTAGAGGATTAAGAGTTTAAAGCCATCGATAAAGTTAAACAATTTCATATATAAAGGATTTGAATATACAGTTTGGATACACATATTCCAAAAATTAAACAAATAGTACATTGTTCTTCCTTAGATTACGAGTAATCTAAACCACTAATTAAAAATTAAGCATTTAATTATTATGTAAATAAGAAAGGTAAATGCCTGTATTTAAAATGGGACATAAGCTTTGTGGGTCCACAGAAAACATGTGATTGTCGGTTCGCCCACAGAACTGGAAAAAAAAACCAGAAACCAGTCATCGGTTTTTCCACCTCCAGTACTATGAATGATTTTAATAAAATTCAATAATAATAATAATAAAAGCTTCCCAAAAACCAGGAGCTAAAGTGGGAAGGTGATCGTCTTGATTCCAACGAAATCGGTAATAAATGAGTCTGATGTGGATTTGCTACGCGCTCTGGACGGCACAATTTCCACTTCTTTCTCATTTGTCTCCACGTGTCCTTACTCTTTACGACTTTCATTTTGCAGAAAGCAGTTTTCGTGGCAGGGTTTGTCCGTTTCACTTCGTACGAATAATTGAATTTACGTCCCATCTTTTAATTTTTTATATTTTCTCAAGTTAAGGATTATCAGCGGCAAAATTTAGAATCCACAATAAAATTTACAGAGAATCTTATATTAATTATATGTATAAAAAATATCTTTGCAATCCAATGTATATTTAAATATTTTTAAATTATTTATCTAAAATAAAATTATTATGATAATCTTATATATATGATTTAAAAAATAAAGTAAAAATCTAACTACTTGTATTAATCTTACTTTAAATTTAAAAATAAATTTTCATTAAATATTTGTCTAAGTCTTACTAATTAAGTTAAAAAGAGAGTTTATTTCATGTTTATGAAAAAATAATATCCATATTTTTCTAGTCAAATCTTGAAAAAAAAAATATCAATCTTCCGTCTTTATATAACTTATCAATTTATGTAATAATTTTATTCTACAATTAGTTAATATATTGAAATAATGTAAAAATAATTTTTATTACCATTTTGGATAAAATTTAGATAAAGATATTTCATAATTTATCATTAAGTTCTCTTTTCAAATTATGACATATATATATTGATTATCACATTAATTATCATTAATAATTATAATTATAATAGCTATCATTCAAAAATCATATCTAAATTATAATTATTAATAATAATTAGTATAATAATCAATACATGTATCATAATTTGAATGGAAATTTGATGACAAACATTTGTTCATACATTTTTTTGTCATTCTTAATAATATAAATATACTAAAAATAATTTTAAAATTTATTTTAGAATATTTAGTAATTTAAAAAAATTGCTTTACCGCATCCTAGAAAATTGAAGGATAATATAAATATAGAAAATAAAAAAAAATAAAGTAAGATATGAACACTAATAGTGATATGGGAATCTAAAAGTGAAATGTAAATTAAATAGTACATATATATAAAATATTTGATATACATTGTGTTATAATAAAATTAAACTCACATGTGGGTGACAATTAAAAAATAAATACATATATTTATTTTATATTAATTGAAATAAGTATATTTATTATTAAAATTATTTTTAATTATATTTATGGTTAAATTAAGTTTTTTATTCTTATAATTTGCTCCAATTTGTAGTTTCATCCTTTTCACTTTATTTGCATTTGTAGTTAATTTTTCACTTTAATTAGTTTCAAAATTTCTATTTGTAATTATTTAATATAACAAACATTTATTGATTTGTACAATTAAATCATGATATAAAATTAATAACTACAATCCCAATTACAAAATTATTAAGAGTATTAAGGTTTATAGTTTCAATCATTTATATTTTCAATTTTAGAGCATTTGATTTTATTATGTCTATAGAATATTTATTTCAAATGACAATAATTTGCCATCACAACAAATAATTCTTCACCATCATGTTATGTATAACTTCACAAATCCACATACGTTAATTATTTTAGATAATTACAAATGAAAATCCTCAAATTAGTGGTGATCCAGATTTCTACTTATAAATTAATAAAGTTTAAGATTCAATTACAAAGAAAAATTGTAAAAATTGAATTATAAATTGAAATAAATTATGTCGATCAAAAATTTAATTTAACCAATATTTACTATTTTAATTATAAACATTTTACAATATTATTCTAAATACATTTACTTTGTATCCTATCAAGTAATCTTGTCAATAAAAAAAATGCATGCATACCCTCATTTTAATATATATATATATATATATATATATATATAGGTTTTCCACAAATGACATAGAATTCAAAACCAATTATGAGTTTGATGTAATCAACTTCACTCGTTTAGCAAACTAAAGATTTTTATCAACAATTAAAAGAGTTAACAGTTTTTTAAATGTTAAAGAGTTTTTTAAATGACATAGCAATATTTAGATAGGTGATAGTTAAACTTATTTACACTTAAATTGAATTAAATTTAAATTCTTTATAATTTACTAATTTAGTTTCATTTTGCTCTTGTATTATCATTCCTTAAATATGCATAAATTAAATAACTTTATCTTATGCATCCTATTTTGAAAAATTAAATATAAAACATGTATATTCTAATGGTGCCAGAAATGAAGATTTGGTTTATCAAATGTTTTTGCATAGAACATAACAATTTTGTATATGCTCCTTCCCAAAAGGAATGTTTATGCATAAATTAGACGTTCTAGGTTAGTTTAATTAGAAATTCATTCTTTCTTATATAAAAATTGATCATATTTAAATATTTGTAAATATAATATTTTATTTTAATTTTTCTAATATATAAATTATATTAAATCAAATTTAAATTCATAAGTTTTATCAAATTGAAGATTAAAAAAAAAAAAATTCTGATGGACACATGATGATTTGTTATGGCTCCAAACTAACAATCATAAGAAAAACTGAATCGGAAGATGCACTTTTTCACATAGAACATAGAAAAAAATTAACAATCGCATGATCACCTAAAGCATGAAAGCATGTCCAATTTTATTATTAACATTATATTATCTACTAATTTCATTTATAATGATTGTTAATTTGTGTGAGCATTACATCAAGTTTTAATTTTTTATAATATCAATTTTGTAAACAAAATTAAAAATAAAGAAATAAAAAAAGTTAATTAAATCAAATTAAATTATTAAAAATTTGTATGTTCGAGAGATTAAAATAATGAGACTCACTTCTGATTAAGCCTAAATTAAACTATCCATGACTTAAAAACTAGTGTCCATAATGTTTTTTGTTATTTTGGACAAGCACTGCCCTTATCTTCATATTTGCTGGCTAGTGCCTAGTGGTGGTAGAGTTGAACTACTATTTTTGGCGTGGAAGATAAATTATTACAATTTTTTGGAGGGACGTAGATGATAATATTTTATTCATTATAATAGTTAGGGTTCCTTTCGGTTGGTTTTAGGTTAAAATATGGTTAATTAAATCACATGATAAGACGGCGGCCTTTAGATTCTCAAGAATCTCAACCGAATAGCTATTTTTTGTGGACCCTTCCTCGCTTTGGGAAAGAGGCTTTGGGGGGAAGAACCTAAAATCAGCTGGCACTAAAATATAGAAGCAAATAAGTGCACCTTATATCTACCCTCATTATATTATTATCTTCTACCTTGTGACGTTCAAACAAATATCGAGTTTATTATGTACATTGTAAAATGAAATCCATGTTTTATTTAAATTTGATTTATTCAATAAATGATAGCTCATCGATTTTCATTTATTCTTTATTTAGTTTTGATGAGATCTAACCTTTGAGCTTTTAATAAATTATATTTTGGAAAAAATATAATTTTCATATATATGATTTCATTCAAATTTCTTGTTTGTTTTATTAAACAATTTACTCGCTTGTATAATTATTTTAAAAAATAAATAAATAAAAAACATACAATTGATGCACTTGATCATCTTGTTCCTGTTAAGACCAAACTCAACATGCATTTCTTCATTTTTCTCTGACTCCTCGTTATTCATATGTATTTTATTTTAAAAGCCTAATGCTCATTAACATCTATTTGAGTTTTATTTTTAAAGTAGAAGTGATTAATCCACTAAATTTATATATATAAAAATCTATGATCAAATTCAAAATATTAAAGAAGGCAAAATTTTTAAGAAATATTAAATGTCATTTAAATCAAAAGTTCTTAGCACCTATTTAAGTTTTTATTGGCATGGAATTAAGTATTTGCTTGGTTCTTTTTAAGCAAGGCCTAGCATATTTTGCCATTGCACAATACGCTAAAGTTGGTAAATTAAGTATTTATTTTGTCAGAAAATATCTTTTATAAAAATATCTCTCATTTATTTTTATTTATATTTATAAAAAATTAATATCACATAAAATATTTTAATTGCATAATATTATATGTGAAAAGTTTGATGGAAGGAAAATAACATCTATTATTTTAAAATATAAATTATTTTCTTTCACTATTATGATAATTGATTGGAAGGGATATAAGTAACTTAAAATTCTTTTACTTTATATACATAACCAAATGAAATAAGAACTATTGGACAACTATAAGGTGAATATATATTCGGATGGGTTTATGTTTGTAACATATTCAGATGAAATGAGAAGAGAAATAAGCAAAAATGGGATCAAATTAGGACAATTATTCTTGACATACATCCCTGGTGCATTTTAAGTTTATTTTTTAATTAAAAATTATACAAGTAAATAAAATATTAATAAAACAAATTATAAATACGAACTAAACACTTTAAATTATAAGCCAATAAAGTAAACTTAAATCATATAAATAAATTATATTTTTTTCCCAGTACTTATTCATTACATCATTATTGATCACATACATCCTTGCTGCATTTTCAATTTATTTTTAATTAAAATTATATAAATAAATAAAATGTTAATAAAACAAATTATATATACAAACTAACTTTAATACTTTAAATTATAGGCTAATAGAGTAAACTTAAATCATACCTCAAATAAATAAATTATATTTTTTCTAGTACTTATTAATTAAGTTGTGGCACTATGATATAATTTTCAAAATGAATGATTTGAAGAAGATAGTTCCACTTGATTATTTTAATTTGTACACTACAAACTTCCCAATCAGTTCAAATAAATAAATTATTATTTACATTGTTTAATACATAAAATTAATTATAAATTAATGTATATGTAATTAACCTAACTATCACATGTACATGAAGCCATAGTAAAATTTTACAGTGGGTCATATGGATACTCCCAAACATCAGGGGAGATTATTTGCAAGGATTTTGAACTGGTAAGAGGAGTTTCGTAAAGCAGAAGTTTTTAAAGTTTTTATAGCTGCTGTACGCATATTCAGTTAACCTAGTTATCACATGTATAAAAGCTATACGTAGGAATTTATAATTTTTTTTTACAACAGAAAATTTATATTATAATTAATTTCTTATAGGATAATATATATGTGTAACATTTTCTCCTTATAGATAGGATTACTCTTTGTCCTCTTTTTTTTTTTTTAATTGATGTCTCACTTATAATGACGTAAATGATACCGAGTGATGTAATTTCAGTAACTTATTAAAATGAAATATATTCATCAATTTTTCTTTTTTTAAGAATTATAATTTTTTAATTAAGTCAAAACATTCCTCTGGAATGCCATAATTTAGGAAGTCAAGATGGAATTTAAAGTAAAGACCTCTTCCCTATCCTTTGAGGCTAATCCATTCAATAATTTCAATTATATTATATTCAATATTCTAATACCTATTTAGTTTATTGTCAGTTCGTCATACTCAATTATTGCTTCAATTTATTTTTTTGTCGAAATCATTGTTTTATTAATTGTGTAACAGTTTTCTTTTTTTTTTTTTTTTTTTACAAAAAGAGAAAGTAGAAATCATCGTATTTGCTATCGTCACAAGAGTAATAAAGAAAGAGTTCCCGCTAATATAATTTCTTGTATCCATTCTATTATTCAATATAATATATCGATTGTATCACGAAAAATAATATTTATTATAATTCAAAGTAAAAATTGCTTTATCCGATACCATGGCACAAAGCACATAGGTGAGATGATTATACATAAACAAAGTAAACATTTTTTAAAAATATTTTTCAATAAAATAAACGGAGTTTTAAATTTAAGATATCTTAAAAAAAAAAAAAGCGTAAACTCCTCTGTGTTATAAACCTTCTTCAGAAAGACCCTTTGTAATTCAAACTTTGGCCTCTAAAAATTTCAAGCTACTCCAACCCTACTCCGTGTGCTGTCATTGTATCCACGGCAGCAATCGCCATCCAACTTGTTGAGTAAAGCCAGACATCATTGAAATTTTACATCATATTGATCACTTTTTAGTCAAAATTACATTTTCTTTGGACGGTACAATAATTAAAAGCTGATTCCAATTTTATCAAAGTATAAAATAATAATACATTTTTGTGCAAATCCTTTTCACTATATTGTAGTTAGAAAAAGAACCTAAATCTTTTTTTTTTTTAATTTTACCATTTTAATATGGATGATAATGAGAAACTCAAACTCTTGATTAAGTTTTTTTTTTATTTTCAAATCGTTTAATTTTAAATTTTAAAAAAATTAAATAAAAACATAAATTCAAAAATAAAATTAATGATCAATGAAAATACTCAACTTTTTAAGAATTTGAGTTTATTATAAAATTTTTAATATCATATTTAAAATAGTAGATAAATAAGAATTAATGGATAAATTATACTTATCCCTTTTGAGATTTTATCTAATTTTACTCACATCTTTATATTTTTATAAATATACACTAATTTTCTTTTTTTTATATGTTCAGTTTGATTTTCTTTTTATTTAAATCTATTTTCACCTTTCTTATCACAAAAATATATTTTTTTTAAAAAAGGGAAAATGTGAGCATAATTAAGCTAAATTTTAAAGGAAATGGAAGATTAATTTGTAAGTTTCTGGATAGGATTCTAGGCTTTGTTGCACAATCTGCCCAAAAAACTTGTGCTTGTCTGTCATGTCAAATAACACTAAAATTAAAAAATTAAAAGAAAAAGGATCCAAGAGATATACTGTATATTCTGATAACAACAAGTGTGTTTATTTTTATTTAATATTTAATAAGGGATAAAATTATTATTTATATATTAATTTTGTGAGATTCATATATATTAAAATTATAATTTATAATTCTAAAAATATTAAAAATTATAATTATTTTTCTTATTAAATAAAAATAAAGTCGCCTGTTGTTTAGAACTCAGAATATCTAAGTTATTCTCGTAAATGCAAATATAGATGATTATAAGTATAGTACAGCTAGAGCCCACTGTGTTTGTAGGCTGTATCCATGTCAATATAATTTTTCCAATTATCGTGGCACGTGGTGATTGGGTATTTTCCTCAATGAAGCTGCCCCTCTTAATCCCAACTTTGACTATATTTATGTTGCGTGTGCGTGCGGCTTAGCTATCTTTAATTTCTTCTCATGCTTATCTACCATACCTTCTTGTCCATTCACATTCTATTCCTGTACTAACTAATAGACACAATGTCTATCTTAATGGTATCTATCTAGGTTCTTCTCTCTTTTTCAATCACCGGCGGTAGAATGAACAAATGCCCTTTGTGACCCTCCAAATCAGGCAACCATAATAAGTTTTTTGAGAATAAAAAAACAAAAGTGCAGAAAAATAAAATTTATTAATAAATTTTATTGAATTAACAAGGATTTTAATCCTTATAATTTTATTAAATTTATAATTTAATCTTTATAATTTTTTCATAAATATATTCTAAAATTTTAAAAAATCTATAATTAAGTTCTTACTTTCAATTTAGATTCAATTAATAAAATTTTATATATTTATTAAATTTAAATATTAATATTTTATTTTTATTAACTTATTATATTTACCTCACCAAAATTTATTTACTAACCCTTTGCTCATCATATAAAAAAATTATCTTTATTACTTTCTTTAGAAATAGAAAAAGAAATCAACATGATAATAAGGATTTAAAAGATTATTTTTTAAAAAAATATTAACTGAAAATAAAAAAATTGAATTTTAATTGGATTCATTTGGGTGTAATTACAAGTTGATGATGGTGAAAGTTTAATTACAAATTTTTTTTAAAGTTTACGGTATAATTACATAAAATAAAATTATAAAGATTAGATTATAAATTTAGTAAAATTATAAGGATTAAAATTTTTATTAACCCTAACTTTTTTTTAACTCCCAGAAAGATGATAAGGCAATTAGTGTAATATATGATACTATAGACTTCAAATATGATTACAAACAATTAAGAAAAATCATTGAAAAAAAATAGCAAAATTAGGTTTCGTTTATTTTATAGAAAGATATTTTTTATTAAAAAATTTCTTATGTTATTATAATTACAAAAATTTAAGATAAAAAATATTATATTAGTTTAATGTTAAATATGAATAAGTGGAAGAAAACAACTTCCATTAATCTATGATAGAAGTTATTTTTCTCCACTTTACGACATTATCATTATTTTGTTAATTTATAAAAAATGTTATTTTTTTACTATGATAACATATATATAAAAGTATTTTATTTTTACATAAATAAATAAATTTTTTTATCAAAAATATTTTTCGATGAACTGAATAGAGTCTAAAATAGTATTGTTGTAGATTCAGAATTTCTTTTACAGTGCTTCGGTCATTTCAATTATATAACCCATTTAACTTTAGGAAAGTGATCAATTTTCAATTACGAACAGTGTTCTTGTCACTTCTCACATCTCTGTTGTTAGATTCCTGTGTTAGAAAGAATGATTTCTTAAATGCAATTAACTTTTATCCTTATCGCTAACATCTACTGGTCGTAATCAATTCAGCTGTAACATAGAATGGATTTGACTTAGATTGATTTAATTATTTTATCCTTATCTAGCTTTCACACAGGCAGAATGATCTGCGTGCACAGAGTTAATGAATGGATAGAAAGAATTTTCTTTTCTAACGAGGGATAAAGAAAGAACTTTCATGCGTAAGAAAGTGAATTGGGGAAGAACAACAGCAGATGCGAGAATATAGGAGAAAAATCAGGGGTTAAGAAAAGTGAAAGGAATAAGGGATACACATTTTGGCAGATGATATTCAACTTATTACAAACATATCAATATAAAGAGTTTACAAACCTCGGAAGTAAACTCTTATCATTAAATTATAAATCGGTTATGTATTAGGTATGGTATGCTGGATACAACTGATTTTTTTTAATGATGATTTTTTAGTTAAACTCGGTGCATTCCTGGATTATAATATTGCTATACTAATAGAACATTGGCTATTGGTTGCTTTAAGATCACTATTTGATGTGCGTCCTTGAGATCCCAATTCTGGTATGGAGGAAGATGTTATTCAAAAAGTAAAAGTGTAGATTCATATGTCAAACCTTCCTATTCTTTATTATGATAAAAAAAAAAATTCCTCACATTTTTTGGAAATAGGGTTGGCAAAACCTTAAAGGTAGATAAAACAATCTCTGAGATGAGACTGTTTTGAACGCTTTGTATTTTGATAAATGGGAGTTGATAAATGGGGATGGGTTTTCTGAAGATATTTGGATGGCTTGAAAAAATTAAAAAATTAATATTGACATTGCTGTTAATAATTTTCAATTTATTCATGCTAGAATGCAGCCTTTTGTTGGTGATGAGTGATCGTTTTTAGCTATTTATACTAATCCAAATTCTCATTTAAAGACTATGCTTTAGAGGGATTGGAAGTATTGAGTCATGATATCACAATTCCTTGGTTAGTTGCTAGGGATTTTATTGACATAGGGGACCCTAATTATAAAAAAGGATGGTGCTCCTTTCAGTTGGAATAGAGCTCATGTTTTCAATGAAAGATTCAATAGTTGTAATATGTTGGGGTTAGAATCTCAAATCGGTCACTTTACATGGAAGGGGCCATTGAATCAAGGTTATTCTTGTCTTTTTGAGAAATTAGATTGAGCTCTTTATTCTGTGGAATAGAGATTGAGATATAGGGAAGCTTATGTTAAAATTCTCCCTTGAGTCTTTTTCGATCACCATCCTATTTGTATCAATTTGGGAGATGGTGGGGGAAGTTATCAGGAAAAACCTTTTAAATTTGAGGTAGCTTGGCTTACTCATAATAATTTTCAAGATTTTTTAGCTTTTAATTGAAGTTCAAATCCTAATCTTGTTGAGGCTATTAAAACTTCTATTGTGGCAGTAAAAAATTGGAATAAAAATATCTTTGGCCACATTAGGAAAAGGAAGAAGCAAGTTTTGGCAAGAATTATGGGAATTCAAAGATCCCAAGAAAATAAAGTGAATCCTTTTCTCAAAAATTTGGAATCTCAATTCAATGTGAATTATCAAAAACTCTAAAGCAAATGTAAATTTTGTGGTTTTAGAAATGAATTATTCATGGAGATAGAAATACTAAATACTATCGTACAAAATCCATAAATCTTTAAGGTAGAAATAGAATCACCATGTTGAGAAATAATGAAGGTAGTGGGTCGATAATAAGCAAAATCTCTTAGATCTCCTCTGCTAATTTTATAAAAATCTTTTTAAAGAGGATTTGGAGACTCAACTTTCTCTATCTATAAACCTTTCTTATCATTTACTGTTTGATGATCAAAATAAGGAGTTGAAATTCCCTATTTCTAATGAAGAGATAAGAAAAGCTATTTTCTCTATGGGTGGTTCTAAAGTATTGGGTGAAGATGGCTATCGTACTGTTTTCTATTAGAAAAATTGGCACATTGTGGGAGCTAATTTGTGTTAATTTTATAAGGATGTTTTTAGGGGTAGAAACCTTGTTAATGTAACAAAACTCTTATATGCTTGATTCATAAATTGAGAAGTTAGAGTTTGTCAGCCAATTTCAACTTATTTCTTTGTTTAATGTTATGTATAAATGTTTTACCAAAATTACTATGAACAAACTCAAAGACATGATGGCTCAGTTGATTTCTTCTTTTCGAGCTAGTTTTGCTCCAGGAAGATGCATCCAAGATAATATTGTTATTACTAAAGAAGTTATTCATTCTATGAGGAAAATGAGATGTAAGAAAGGCTTTTTCTACTATAAAAGTTGATTTGGAGAAGGCCTATAATCGTCTAAATTGGGAGTTTGTTTAGGATATGCTCTTAGAAATTTGTATGGATGATAGATTTATTGATTTTGTTGTGAGATGTGTAACATCTACCTCTTTAAATTTCTTTCGAATAGGAGTTATTAGTATAGATGCCCCAGACACAATCGGTTGTAATGACATGGATACCACATATCATAGCATATTTAATAAACATGATATTTTGGCCTCTTTATCAATTCATTTTAGATATATATATGTTCTAATATATATATATATATATATACTATATTAAAAAAGTCCTTGAAATAAAATTATGTATAAATAAATTATAATGGGAATTGTAATTATGAGATAATTTATACATATAATTATAATTTATAAATATCCCTAGCCGTTGAATAATTGCAAAAACATAATATAATTATTCATGAATAAACAAGCATATGTTATGTCACATTCTTCTAGTAAAATGCAATGATCTCATACATTATTTGATATGTTGATATTTGACTAGATATATAGCTATATGTTATGGAATATATGACTAGATTAACCCATCATGAGAAATTATGTAGAATATTATTATGTGTTAATGGACTTCTCATTTAAAAGGTAGTGTAAATGATTCTTAAACTTGAGGTTAACATAGTGTCTTATATATGGAGTTGTATACTTTGATTTTATTCTAGGCTTGCACTTTTAAAGAGTATATATGAATAATTTTGGACACACTACAAAGTACATAAAGGTAGTAATTGATCAAGAGAAAATTCATCCTTTTAGGTAATGAGGAAAGGTATTTAGAGGATGTTCTAATGCTTATACTATGATCAAAATCATAGGTCTATATATTAATGATACATAAAAGGAGTTTTATATATAAACAATTATGAAATAGTACATAGTCAAACATACACCTAAGATTAAACATTCATATTAGGGTTGACACTTGAATCTTGCTGTAAGTCCAATTTGGATATTAAGAGATGAAGGTATTGAATTACACACTAGTACCTTATCACAAAAGGTTTTGATTTTTACAAATCTATTCCTGGCATTTGGGTGGTCATGATGCTTTGCTAGAAGCCAATCTTAATCTATGAATTTGTTTGATCAATTTATGAAAACCTAATAGGTTATACTTAATAAAATCTCTTTGATCCAAAGTAAAAGGAGTTAGAATGCAAAATGTTATGAATTCAAAAGTTGAATTAAGTGAATATCTTGGAAATTTGAAATGATTAATTAAGTATTCTAATGTGATTAAAAGTATTAATTAATCAATGATTTAATAATTCTAAAAGATATTATAGTTATTCCATTATTGATATTTAAATGTGGTAGAATATTTATATTAACTTTGGAGGAGATCATGAGTAGAGGGATGGTTCCTCACTTAGAAATTTGTTTTAATAAATTAAAACAATTTAAGAATGATTACAAGAGATAGTTTATGAGTTTGGAATTATAAAAAAGTGTTTGGGCTTAATGGACACAAAAGAGGGAGCATGAAGTTAGAGAGTATGGACTTCTTAAGCCAAGAGGATTACACTAGTCGTGTAGCCTATTTACTTAATAAGTAGACGACACAAGCAATGAGAAATCTTAGTTTGTGCACCACTTGTGCTTACTCCCATTCTTGTGCTCAAATCTCTTCCATTTAAAGGAGTAAAATACCAATGTTAATAGATGTGACATGTTTGACACAAGTGTATAATGACAAACAAACACAAACCTTAGCACATGTGTTATACGTCCAACTTTCTTGTGATCTCACTTCTCATATTTTCTTTGCATTCAAACACCAATCCTGCCCTTGTGATTTTGTAATTCTTTGGAGAGCTAATATCTCTTAAGTTGAGTGATTGATTTTCTTGCTCTACTTATTACATTAACTTAGTGGAGGCTTTGAATCAAATTGGCTTATGTGGATCACCATTGGTATTATAGATCAAATGTGAAGGATTTTCTCGAAGACAATTTAAAAAACTTGATTGTGGGGCTTGCTGGAGAGTTTGTAGAATTGCTTGGAAATCAAATTTAGATTTAGAAATCAAGGATTTTGAAAATAACTCTCGAGAAGGTATAATTTAAATTGTTACTTTAAAATATTCCTTGCTCATGAATTAATTTGTAAATAATATGATCTGTGTTTGGAAAAAATTTTAAAATTTTACAGCACATATTTGATACTTTTGATCGGCATATTTGATGCCTTAGATCTATTTTTCCCAATATGAGTATGATAAAAGTTTTTCTTTCCCTTTGAGGGGTTTGAGACAAGGGGTTGCTCTCTCTCCTTATATTTTTGTTTTATGTATTGTAGAGGGTGGATTTTGGTTTGGTCCAAATCCAGCTAACTTGAAGAGTTTTTTGGGACTCAAACTACAATCCGGTTGTGCAAATGAGGGATGAAAATGTTGGAATTTGGTGTAACCAAAGAGGAGAAAATTTCAAAATTTTTCAACAAAAGGCCTCCCCTAGGCCGAACCAAACTCACCCAAGATCCACTAGTTTGAGGTCTCATAACATCCTAGATCAAATCTAGAGTG
>JANHAO010014014.1:0-15578 GCA_026873985.1 Saraca asoca | reverse complement strand
TGAATCAAATTAAATCAGGTAATCACAATAGAAAATTCATTAATAACATTAAAGAATCATAATTGGGTTATTCCCAATCCTAGAAAAAAAATCTACTCAGACATAATAGAAATAAAAATCATATTCATTAATGAAATAAATTGCATAAGGTTTAAAAGAAAGAATAAAAGAAAAGATGAAGAAGAAAGAAAACTATAATAAAAGTAACCAGAATTCTTGAAAGAGAATTAAGAAAAGAAAGAATCCTAAATTAAACTTAGAAAACTCTTAGGAAAGTAAGAAAACTCAAGCTCTAAGGAATCCTAATTAAGAGAAACTAATGAATCCTAATTATGTCTTCAAGCTACTTGGAGGACGTCCTTATATAGCAGTTTTTAGGCTTGGAACACGGTTGTGTTTCAAGACATAAGCAACTCGTGTTTCAGGCTAGATGGCTTCTAGAAGGCTATTGGCTATTGTACTAAACACAGTCGTGCTTTAGGACATGACCAGGCCATGTTCGGTGCTGGCTTCATGATTTCTTTCAGCTTCTTTACAAAATTGACTTAAACTCTTCACATCTTCTTCCTTAGCTTCTTCTTGATCCAACTATACTCCAAAGTTCAGCTTTCATTCTTCTTTTAAAACTTCTTTTACTAACCTGAAAAGACAAATACAGACTGCAGCAATACCAAGAACAAACTAACTAAACTAAGATAAAAAGTAAAACAAAACCACAAATTAACAACCAATCAAGAGGTGATATTTAACATAATTATAGGAATTTTACGCATTTATCAGGACAATGCTTACAATTATGGCCAGTACAATGACAAAAATACACCTTTGTCCTTCTCCCTCTTCTCTATCCCATTGTTCTCCTAAGTCTATCTCATTCTGGATATGAGATAAACCTCTATTGGCCCTTGTCCCTTAATCTGGAATAATCTAGCAACAATATGGAGCTAGCAACCTATAGCCAGTAATCTTGGTGGGGTACCGGTTGCCATGCACCTCAACATGCACTCACAAAAGAGTCCATATGATAAATGGGGTGTATGTACTCGTAGAAGTCCATGCGAACAATGTGATAGGCTGCAATAACATGTATGGAAAGTGTAGGTGTTGGAATTTTCCACAATTGCATGTCCTTTAGATGAGGTTAACAATATGTGTGTTATCTCCTTTGTTGGTGCATGCATCAAATTTGTCTCCATTTGAAATATTCCATTAATCCTATCATAAGTATGCAATGAGAAAGCACTAGCCTTTTCAATGTTTTTCTAAGAAAGTCATTTGAATATCTATGCTCAGTCACAATCCTTTCTTTAACTTCTTAACCTCATAATACAAAGCATATCATCAATTGATGGAAGGTACTTTGCACCTATGCAGTGATGGGCAAATTCCATGCTCTTTTGAGAACATCATTTACTGCCTCTACTACGTTAGTTGTCATGTGTCTAAAGCATCGCCATCATTAAATGCTCGAGCCCACTTTTCTTTTGGAAGTGCCTTCACCTAACATCTTGCCTCAATGTTCAACAACCACAACTTGTTTAGTCTAAGATCATACTTCTTTGGCTGCTCCTTGTACCTTATAATAATGATTACAACAATTAAACAACACATGCAAAATTAACATAAGTAGATATAGTGGTAGGAAATGGTTACCCATGTTTGCAACCTATCTCTTGAGGGTTCATATTCTTGAAGTGCCTTGAAGTTGTTGGCCATATGGCAGATACACAAAGAGGTGGCAGTTATTTAATGGACAAACCTCATACGCAAAGAGGAAAGCTAGAACAACCTGAAAACACAAACAAATAATAAAGACAAAAACAAAACTATATAAAAAGAAATCTAAAGACGTCCTAGTAAACAAGTAGTTAACTATGTCTCCTGAACTCCCATTGAGGCATTGATTTTTGGCAAGAGGCTTGAACAATAACCATACCATATTGGTGATACATGGCATAGGAATTTAGCTATTGTGTAGACCTTTATAGCAAACGAATTGCCTTGTTGATTGCTTGAGCATTTTATGGTGAATCATTAATTTTTTTTCGTTAATGTCTTTGATGATCCACTCTTAGGGATGGCATGGCAACATTAACAATCCTATTAGTATTAAGCCTCTATAAATCTAGCTCCATCTTTAATTCAACTTGATATTTGACCAAACTATTATTTGCACTTTTTATCAAAGATGATTTTTCAAAACTAGGGTCTCCAACCTAGCAGTAAGCTTCCAATCCTTAGTCTGTGCAAGTGAAGGCAACTATCTAATATAAATGGCCACATGATAGTTTTGTCAGCTAAAAAGCTACATGACAAGGGTCAAGCTTGACTATCACGCAAAGGGAGCCCTTTTGGGCTTTGTAAGTAAAAGGGGCAATGCCGAATGTTAGAAGCCATGCCTTTGTTAGAGCTAAGTCATGTACATTGTGCTTCAAAATGTCCTAACTAACCACACTTAACACAAAACTTCCTCACATTTTCTTTTCTAAACAAAATCAACATAATATGATGTGCATTAGTAGGAGTAAACACCCCAAATCGCTCAACAGACACCAATTTCTTTAGGTTTCCACCAAATGAATTTTGATTGCATTGTTGTTGCAAGGCTTGCACTTGAGTGTGAAGTGCAACCATATAAGATTCTAGGGGTTGAGTTCATCAACAAGTTCACTCAATCAGGTTCAATTTGTTAACATGTTTGTTCAAGATCTCATTTTTGGACTTTAGGAAAAACTTGAATGTCCAACTCAATAGTCTGCTTAATTACAACATGTCCTCCTTCATGTTTGATGTATCTAATCACTTTGTTGTGAATCATTTTTTGAGCACAACTTTCAAAATAATGTAACACCCCCTAAGGTTAACCTAACTAAACTCAAACAAGGGTTTGGTAAGTTAGCCCAAAGTTCGACAGGTTAGATCCCAAGGGTGAAGTGGTCCTTAAGGCTAACCAACCAACCGATGTCAAGTCTGACAAAACTCAATGCCTAAAATTCAAGACAACAGAATCGTAGTATAATCAAGTCATCATGCAGAGCTGAAACCCTATCAGAAAGAAGTCCTAATGTACCCTTGATTTGAAAATGTAAATCTAACTAAATTGTTCAAATCAAAAAATAAATAAATAAATTTGAGTTCATTTTATCTCATCTTTGTGTTTTATTGATTTTTATTTGGTAAATTTCATTTAGGTCTTGAGAAATTATCACAATTCAAATTAGGCCTAGGACCAAAGGATGGAAATTTTCCATTAAATAGCTAAGTGAAAATTTCTACCTTCTAATTCCATTTTCTATATAAAGGTGTAAATTTCAAATTACCCAAATTTTTTCTAATTTTTTATGAAGTGAGAAATTAGACCTAAGAAATTAATTAACTAAAATTATGAAAAGATGTTTGAATAATTTTAGACTTATAATGTCAAGATTATGAATGGAACTAAGATAAGACCTGGATATGTTTATGTAACAAGATTTAAGGCATAAGATTACGTAGAGAATTGTTAATAGGGCTTTAGATCACGTTAGAGATTAAGAAGATGATTGATACTTGTTTTACATGTTATGATTGATTTAACGATTGAACGTATGGGTAGATTTAGTTTAAGAATTAGCATGATATTAGGACCATATTCTAGTTTTACTTATGAACTCAATTATGCATGATTTCATAAGCATGATTTTATTTGTTCATAACTCCAAAATTTTCTAAGATTTCAAATCTTGTGAACTTTAGAAATTATTGTGAATTTTTATTTTCATATTTTTAGATTTTCATGAATTTTCCCTTAAAAATATAACTTTCAAAAATACAATTCATTTTATACTTAAATTATTATTGTAAATTTTATTTATTTTATTTGGTTTTAATTAATACATTTCAAATATACAATATGTTTTCCAAATATTTAAAAGCATTTCTTCAAAGAAAATTATATTAGATGATTCTTATTTCATAAATTATATGAAACTTCTATACACATTTAAGTTGCACCAAAAAGGATAAATTTCTATAGTAACTTTAGAAAGAATAGAGAACAATTAGATGTTATGGGTAAAAAAAGGTGATTTCCATAAAGAAATCTATGAATACCGAAAATGATCAAGAGATACTTTTTGTATGTGAATTGGTACATTGTTAAGTGGGATTTAGAAGACATATGTGTACTAGGAGATGAATTTTATTTCTTTAAGTGATTGGAGACAATGGCTAAGGTGCAGTATAGGATAGCATAAATTACCAAGTGTGTCGTTGGGGCATATAACCTTCAGCTATCGTTCCTTCCATTGACTCGTTGTGTCAATATAATTTGTTTGATTGTATCTTACTTTACTTGAATAATCAATCTAACCCTAATGCACACAAGCATGCTAGCTATCAAGTTAGTTCTTACAATATATGTTCTAGTTGATCAACAGATCTTAGAGCTAACTTTGAGAGAAGTCATCTTATACAGTTCTACATTGAATGACCCACAGGTCTCCCCTTACACTATCTCGTGATAGCCTTTATTTAGATTGGTAATAGTTCGAATTTAAGATAGATAGGATATAAATGCATGTTTTAAGTTATGATTAGAGATAAGATGAGATTGTTAGCTATACATGATCACATATAAGGAAATTGATTAAGATTAGAAAGATAAAGATAATTCAAAGATGCATGTGATTGCATATATGAATAATATAAATATATGATATATGTTATGTTATATGAATTGTATATGTATATGATCAAAAATGTTTTCAACCGAAAGATGGGTTGGACTTTTTTGCTTACTGAGTATTTGGATTTTACTCACCCCTTTATTAACATTTTCAAGTTAATAAATTTAAGAAGGATATCTTGATTAAAGGAGGCTCCTCAGTAAATATGTATTTGCTATCAGGTGCATGGACCCCTTGATTATCTTTTAGTAATTAATATCTGTCCAGCCAAACAAAAAAATCCAGAAATTTGATGACTTAAGATTTTCACAAAAGATTATAATTATTTTCAAAACTTTGAAAATATTTTATAAAAATGATTTTATTAAATGATTGTAAATCATGGATTTTAAATTAAAGGTTCCAATTATCTTTTTCATAATTTTTAAGTAAAAAGGATTTTTAGTTTAAGAATGCTCATAGGTTTACAGATCACCACCTGATAATTTGTGCCAATCATGTCCCTAAAATCAAGATGTGGCAAATAGTAAGGAACAATGATCCATCAATGTGTGGATTATCAGTAGCATCCAAAATTGAGGCAAGTTCATTAAGGCAATCGCTTTCAAACTGTTCTAATTCTGCATATAGGTGAAACATAGTATTCTTCGACCACTACCAATTGGTTGTTTAGGCTCGAACTCTACTGAATGCTTTAATTCCTTCTCTTTTTGTAATTTCTCATCTTTTTCATTCTTAATTTTAGAGCCTTGTGACAAGAATCCCTTTTTGAATCCTAAGTGATTTTGCTGTCTTCCCATTCTTAAATTTCACAACTAAATAGAACATAGTAATTTTGCAATCCAAATGAAGCAGTGTAAAATAGACCTAACAATCCTTACCTTAAATCTTCACCGAAGTGTTTACTGCTAAAACTGAGTGCTTGAATAAATTGGGAGGTGCCGGATAACTCGAACACTTGAGTGTTGAAACTCAATCCATTAATCTCAAGACCAAATCAAAAGCATTGTGGAGCCTTGTCAACCCACCAGAGGTTAAAGATGATTGAAACTCTTAAGGAACAGCAACAAGGATTAACAATAAACAAAGAAAATGAAATAAACAGTAACAGAGAAACGATACATCCCTACTACCAAACCCTGCATAAAAAGCTTCCAAGGATAGGGAAAAGGGTTAAGAGTATGAGGATAGTTGGAAGGAAGTAGTGAAGGGCCGATGGTGCAGTGTACAGTAGTTACGTTGGGCGGCAAAAGTAAGGAGTGTTTCAGTGAAAGCAATTTGCTGTTAATATGCCTATTATTTAAACTTCTATGATAGTAAGAGAAAAATGATAGCATACAATACATTAAGTGGTGACAAAACTCCATTCATTCCTGTATTTTAGGCTCTGATTAGCAATTAGAGAATTATATTAACAGTCAGATAATAATTAATGATATAAGTTAATTTGACCAGCTAAGCATTAATTATTTGTATAAAATTATTTGATAAAACTAGTTATTTATATATAAAATAATGTAAAAGAATATGATTTTATAATTTATTTAAATATTCTTTTCCTATGATAATTTTATGTTTTAATATATTATTTATCACATTAAATTTTCTTCTAAAAAATACATCATTTTAATTTATTATTTATTAGATTTTTCTTAAAGAAAAAATAATGATAATAAATTAATTTTCTTTAGGAAATAAATCATAATAATTTATTATTTATTACCTTCTCTTTAAAAAATAGATAATTTCACATTAGAAAAAAAACTTACAACTTGTAATATTGAAAAGAAATTAAGCTTAGAAGGAGCATAATTAATTATATCAGTAATAAATCCTTTTACACATTAAATACAAATACATAGATATAAAAACATTAAGTCATCAACCTTTTCAATGGACGAGAACTCTTTCGTTAATTTAAAAAATTATTTATTTTACAAGAAAAATAACATTGGTCAAGTCAGTCCATTACTATTTATCTTACAGAAAAATCAACAGATTGGCCAGCCAACCCAGATCGACAATGTGATGGTGCCCCGTCTATGGTGGCCTGTATTATACAATACATGGTCTCAGCAAACGAATCTCAAGAAAAGTACGAGCGATGTCATAAATAATAAGGTGAACTCATCACAATCTTACTTTTCGAAGGAACGTATTGAGCTGATTTATCTTCTCAATCCGTTAATTACTGTATCATCTCAATCTGCCTAGTGTCTGCTTACTCTCCCATATATAATGAGAGTTGCCAAACAACCACAAGCATAACAAGCTAGTTAATACTAAATCACTCAAATAAATATAAATAAAATTGATTTCTACTCTCAATTATGATTCACAAGCATTACGTAGACTCAAGTGCAGTCAGGTAGAGGGTCATTTCGAGTTAGATCAAAGAAAAAGCATATTTAAAGAGTATTTTAACTATTTCAAGTATGTCACAGAAGCACTAAACAACACCTGAAATACTTAATATTGGGAAGAAAAAACAAGAAAAATCGTACAAAAAAACATATATGAGGATGACAGAATAAAACTCTAAGATGCGTGAGTCTCCTCAGCAGCTGTTTCAAAGGTCTCACCGGCGACAAGATCTGGGACTTCATCATCATCCTCCTCTTGTGCAGCAGATGCACCAGCAGCACCTCCTGCTTCAGGAGCCTGCTTTTGGAATTGCTCTGCTAGCTTCTTCAGGTTTTCCAAGTTATCTGGTCCTGCAATTTATTTTATTTTTGTGGAACGAAATCAAATAATCTCAGGTTAGCATTAGAAAAAGCCAAATATAGCAAAAACATTAGCAAGATGAGAGACACATACCTAATTGGTTAATGATATTTGGAAGTATATCCTGCAATTCTGTAAAAGCAAAAACCATATGTTTAAAAAAAATAATACCAGCCTCGCTTAAAAGTAGTTTAGGATCAAACGACAAAATATTAAGTCTGACAGTAAGTCTTGATATAAAGGTAAACAATGCCTTCAATGTGACACACTTCAAACAAAGCTCTTCATATCCTTAAACACATTCAAGCCGCTTTTAACCATCCAAGATTGTGAAATAGACAAATAATATGTACTTCTTTGCAGATTGAGCAAACAAGAAAGAACTAAGCACAAATCCAACATGTTTATGATAGGGCCTAGCACACTTATGTAAATAGCAGCAATTAGTTGAAAATAAACAGAATCATTAAAAAAAAAAAGAAGCTTACTCTTTGTTTGCGGAGCACCACTCACAACCCAAGTATTTGCAGCAATGGAAGCTTGAACTGAAAGAAAATTATCAAGTTAACCAGCAGCCAGTTTCACACAATTAGAACAAAATACAGTTCATATATTTTTCTCTTAGAAATAACTTCAGAAGAATAATAGTTCACATATTATTATCAATAGATAATACCTTTAGGGTTTACAAACTGGATAACTACATCATCCTTGAAGATGTTGACTTCTTCAATTGCAGGTATAGCATTAACACCTATTCTCTTCAGCGTGCTCTGAAGCCTTTTGTCATCTGTAGTAGTTGTCTTATGGACGGCCTTCTTCTTTCTGAAATTGACAGGGAATAAAACATTAAAAATGAAACAAAAAGAAAAAAAAAAACAGATCATAACTTAACATCGAGTGCCCTCAGCCCCTTCCAGAATTTGCAAACACATTGAAATAGATTTGCATTTGCTAAATAAACAGCAATCGAAAGAAGCTAAGTATCCAATGTATGCCCAGTACTATATTCAGGTAAAGATGGCAATTGTGTTAAAGCCTTTCAAAAGACAAGGCAAGTACTAAATGGCTTTCAAATGAAGTAGAAAGTCACTGGAATTTAATATATGAACACACACCTTCTCATGGTACCCTTCCCACCGGTCCGAACCGAACCAGCCATCTTCATCAGCTTTTCCCGATTCATCTATAAATAATTGAAGAAACAAAACATAAATTCATTACTAAAATATTAGCTTTGATGAATATGGAAAAATGAATGATGCAAAAACAGAATAAAAAAAGTTTGACCAAAAAAAAATAATAATAATGATCAGCCATTTAACTTCTAATGGAGTTACATTGATTTGCCTCAAAAATGCATGCACATGCTATGATATATAGATGATAGATCCAAGATATATGTTACGGACAACAGTACTAAATCTACTGCAAAAGTTGTATCATTTCAAACTCTCAAATACATTACTAAGAATTAATGATGCCTCATCAGTTCAGGTCTCCAATATTTTTTCCACATTGAAATTCTCAGAAGCTCGAAAGTTATTTTTCATCATCCTCAGATAGAAGGTATGCACCATTAAGAGCTAATTTTCATAGCAAAAACTCCCCAATAATACTACTCCAAAAGCTGTATAATTTCAAACTCTAATATATTACTAATAATCAATTATGCCTCCTCAGTTCAGGTCTCCAATACTCTTCCACATGGAAATTCTCAGATCAGAAGAACGAAAGTCATTTGTCATCATCCTCAGAGGTAATACATATATACACCTTTAAGTGCTAATTTTCAAAGTAATGACTTCCCCAATAAATCTACTGCAAAAGATGTATCATTTCAAACTCTCTAATGCATTACTAAAATACAACAATGCCTCCTCAGTTCAGGTCTCCAATACTTTTCCACACGGAAATTCTCAGAAGAATGAAAGTTATTTCTCGTCATCCTCAGAGGCAATGCATACACCATTAAGTGCTAATTTTCAAGGACCAAACTCCCCCAATAAATCTACTGCAAATGATGTATCAAATTAACTCTAATGCATTACGAAAATACAACAATGCCTCCTCAGTTCAGGTCTCCAATACTTTTCCGCATGGAAATCCTCAGAAGATCGGAAGTTATCTCTCATCTTCCTCAGAGGCAATGCATACACCATTAAGTGCTAATTTTCAATGCAAAAATTCCCTCAATAAATCTACTGCAAAAGATGTATCATTTCAAACTCTCTGGTATATTACTAAAAGTCTACAACGCCTCTTCAGTTCAGGTCTCCAATACTTTTCCGCATGGGAATTCTCAGAAGAACGAAAGTTATTTCTCATCATCCTTAGAGGCAATGTATACTCCATTAAGAGCTAATTTTGAAAGCAAAAAATAAAACATAGAAACCCCAAATGGTGTTAACAAGCAACTCCAAAGTTTACGGACTTCACTAAACCACAGTCTTGGCTAAAAGTACTTAAACAAAAATTAACATAAAAAAGTGATTCTTAAAAAAAAAAAAATCCCCAAATCAAGCTCAAACATTTATACTTTACACGGAGAAACACTTTTAAAATAAATGTATTATGAAATAGACGAAGATCCAAAATCCCAAAACTTGGCATCATCAAGGTGAAGACAAAATGATCTAGAACAGATTACCCTACAGAAGTAATCATTTCTAAAAACCCAGAAATGAAAATAAAATGTAAGAGTAACCCAAAAAGAATCAGAAGCATTCGTACACCATCTTCACTCAGCATATAGATAAAACCCAAAAAAAAAAAAGAACATAAATTATCACAGAGAGATTACCCAAATCAAAAGCCATACATATTCAATACCATAAATGAAGCAACCGACAAGTATTAAGATACCACTCGAACTGATTGCATCGAATGACCATGAAAAATAGCTGAAACGGAATCATCCATTGGACAAGATGATACCTTTGTTAATTTTGCCTCAACCCTTTCGAGGTTTGAAGAAAATGGGTACTTCACTTCGGAGACCGGAAAATAGAAGACCTAAGCAATTTTAGCAGATAAGGAGCTTTTATATCAACTACCCAAAACCCTAGCTTTCCATTTTTTTTTAATTTTTAATTGAAAAGCTTGTACGAATGTTGGGTCGTGTGGCTTCGAAATTTAAGCCCACCAATAAAGCCCAATTTCTGTCTTCCTTACATATTATTCATTATTCAGTGAAAACTGACGGGGACTACATAATGGGCATCTTTCACTTACAAACAAAAAGCAAGGAATCAAATTTAGTTGCAAAGAATATATCAAAATTATGACGTGAGACCCCTTAATTTTATAGAGAAATTGAGATATCGATTCATAAGAAAAATAGATTCAGAAACTTTTTAAACAATTTTATGTTTTTATCTTTGAAAGATATTGATTTTATCAATTTCATTATTTAAATATAAATTTTTTTTAATTTCATTATTTAATAATCTAATTTGAAACAATTTGATCACATTTGAATCAGTCTGTTAAATTAATAATAAAAAAGGTGACATGATAAAAAAGAATTATCACATTAACATTAAATTATGACTTGAAAAAATACATAGACTAAAGTAATCAGTAAAGTTATTAATATAGAAAGAGAAGATATTATTCTATTTTCAACCAATAAAAAGTTGACAAAAAGGATAAATAAAACATCCATTGTTCTCTTGGCAATACAAAGCAACTTATGATTTCCATCTTCATCAATTTTATGCTCTCATTTTCAAAGAAAAAAAAAACCACAATTATTTATTTGAAAAGTTACATGATATTATTGAAAACTTTAAAAAGTTCAATCAATAAAATGAAAATACAATGCTTGTTGTTATGTCCAATGTTAATTCTTATTAAATTCTAAATATGTTTATTGGTTTATGATTTCCAATATGGCTCTTATGCTATTAAAACAAGAAAATACGATTACTATAGGGAATAATATCTCTTAATTTTTTTGTTTATATTAAGAGATTTTTTAATCTGTGTCTAAGTGTTCAATTTTGTATCTAGAGAATTTCAGGTGTATAATGTTTATTGAGTCCAAAGATTTTTCTTTTTTAACAATTTAAAAAACATTTTGTTTAAATTAAAGCTTTTTCAAAATAAAATTCATTTATTTTTCATGTCATCTTGTAATGCCCAAGTGGCAATTCCGTTAAGTTATGTCAACGTTTCCATTATTTATTTTTTAAGTTGAGTAACTATGTCATTTAATTAAATCAAATTAATCATTGAATGAAATTGAGAAATTAAGTATCTTTCAAAGATGAAAATGTTAAATTACTCAAATTTGTATTAAAGTTGTGGATTTCAATTAAAAAAAATCGAATACCAGAATAGGACATTCTGTGTTTTCCTCTCTAAAATTGACAAAGTAAGAATTTAAGAGGATCCAGATCCCACAAACTCTAAATCAAAATTCAAACTTGAATTAGAAAAAGACATAAATAGAAAATGATAATATTTTACAAAAAATGAAATTTGGATTAAAATCCTAACAATCTTCACTTTGACACAAATTTCATTATCGAAAGCCTTCAAACTTGTAGGTCTTATTTGTGTATTTAGTGTACATTATTGTTGTATTTGATAAAGATTGGAGTGAGTTTTGCCTTTTTAATGATCTACTGCTTGTTTTCACTCAACATTTGTGTTATATATTTACTGATTTTTGGTATACTATATATAGGGTTTATGATAGAAAATAAAATAGGAATGAGCTTGGACAAATATATGAATGGATTATGTTATGTGTATTTTTTTTGGTACTATGTGAAATAGCTGACAAAAGCCCAGTGACAAGTTCAAAGGAGAAAGGCCCAACCTGTCCTTGAACCAACATCGAGGTCACTCAATAAAGGCATCAGATGGCTGACCGTGAGATGAAGTCAAAGTAGTGAACCCCAGCTTGCTAGAAGCAAGCTCCAACTCGCTAGATGAAACATGTCCTCAATTGTCTTCTAGAAAGATACTTTGGCTAGACCCAGGAATAGGACCAACTCGTATAGTTGGTAGGTTGCCCTGTGCAAGCTCAAACTATCAAGCTCGTTACCACAAACATTGGGTGCGAAATGCCTAAGTCTAATCAGAGTCAGAAGCACGTTCTCCTAACTGGCAAGTCAGTCGCCCAAGACTTATACAATCTGATAGTGAATTGCGTAGTATTTATTGCCCCAATGGTAGACAAGATAGATTTACAGATTGTCATATTACACTTGTAACCCTTCCTATTTCTATAAATAGGGGGAGGATCATTATAAGATAGGGAGAAAAATATATATTGTAACTCTGCCAAAGTAGTGGTAGAATCTTTATATTGTAGTTCTACTGGCTAGAATAATGAAATCACTGCATAAAGCTAATATAAACCACCGTGGATGTAGGGGTCACACTGACTTTGGCCAAACCACGTTAAAAAATCCTTTTTACCTTTGTTATTCTTCCTCTTCTTTTTCTCATCTCACATTCACCCAATTAGACTATAGTTTAGGAGTTTCAAAAACTATTCCAGTTGACTGAGATTTGGGACTTATCAAATTTGATTGTCAACATGTTGGCGCAAGAAGGAAGGCCCCAACTACATCTCTCTTTGGTCTACTGTTTAGCTGTAATGGCAAGAGGAAGAACCACCAGGAGCTCTGGTGTTGCTGTTGGCCAACTTGAGGATCACGTAAAGTAGCAAGGGTTACTGTTGGGGGGCTCTGCCTTTCCTATTGTGGGTGCTTTTGCAACCCCCACAACAAATACTGTCGTTGATATGGCACCTTTAACCCCTTAGCAACCCGTTACTCTTGAGACTGACAGAGTTCAAGTATGGCACCAGCGTCAAGAAGCGCTTGAAAACACAATGAAAGAGTTAGCCGATGTAGTTAGAGCATTAGCTCATGCACAGACCCAGGGCATACAAAAACAAGTTAAGGCTGCGGTGCTTAAAGGAGGGCTTTAGCAGCCAGAAGCACAACAAGAGAAGCCTTTCAGGGGGAATGTCTGCGAGCTAGGTCTATTCATTCGTACAATTTATAGTCGAGGTTGGGGGTCCATTGGGTTCACAAGGGCAATGATGGAGACAATCAATGACATGAGAACTCGCGTCGAAAGGAAGACACAAATAAGACTCCTCATGAATGTAGGTTGGGCTGCCACTCCCACGATCAGGGCTGATAAGAGTCATCAGACCACTAGTCATCAGTCCAAAACTCAAAACCCCATGATCGAAAAGTTGCTTAAGATGGTGCAATAGCTTGAAAAGTGACTTGTAACTCAAGACAAACAAGACCATTACAGGGAAAGGACCCAATTTGCTAAGGAGATCCAAACAGAGCCCCTTCCTCATAGATTCAAGATCCCCAATATCCCACAATACAATGAAAATAGTGACCTATATGACCATCTAGATACTTTCAATGTCTAAATGGATCTCCAAACAACTAGCTCGTTGATCAAATGATGCATCTTTCTAGCCCCCTCAAGAGAATACCACAGGCATGGCTCAGGGATCTTCCAGCTCGTAGCATTCACAGATAAGAAGAATGCCAAGTGAGATTCCTCAATCAGTACAAGGCAAAGGAGCTCGCATTGACTTGTCATCTTACAACAGTATTCCAATAGAAAGATGAGTCACTAAAGGATTACATCACTAGGTTCAGACATGAAGTCAATAATGTAAAAAATCCCTCAGATGAAAGTATTCTCACAACGATCTCAGTTTGACTTTGTAAGAATGGGAAACTATACGTGGAAGTATACGAGTCTCCAGTAAAGGACTTAGGTGAATTTTATGAGCATGCTACCAAGGAAATCAGGTGGGAAGAAACCTTTAGCCTGAAAAGGTCTAATTAGGGGAGTGAAGAGAATGGCCATAGTAGGAATAAAAAGAACAATAGCAGGAATGGGAAGGAGAACTAGGACAACGACTCTAGAAACTAGGCCGTAAAAAAGGGCCAAGAATGAGTGACCTTAGTGTCAAGGTTGCTACGAAAGTTATAGCACCTTATTAGACACTTAGGACAAAATATTCGTAGCAGAAAAGGATAAGGAGGACTTCGGAAAGTCTAATCCCACAAAGGTTCCCAACAAATTTAGAAATAGAAACAAATTTTGTGCATACTATGATGAAATTGGGCACAATACCTCAAAATGCTAAGCACTTAAGGATGTGATTGAGAATCTGATTAAGAGAGGCCGTTTAGGGGACTATGTTGTGCGACTTGTGGAACAATGGTCTTAACAGCCCTAACGAGCTTCTGACCAACAGTAATTGCCCCAAGGGGAGCCATGTTTTAATTTTGTAATGATATCTGGAAATTGCAAATATGTTAAATTATTATGTTTACTAATCTTGGAATAAATTTTTAGTGAAGCTTGGTAATGAAAGCTAGCTACTTTACTGACAAACTCAATTCATACTGGTTGAAGTGCATCCTCTGAATATCTAGCCTGACAAATATACATTATCTCACTCAATAAATATACATTATCATGGACAACATGGTAAATATACATTGCCTTGCTAAAAAAATATACATTATTGTAATCTGCCCGGTAAATATACATTGTCATGTTTGGCAAATATACATCGTCACAACATTCTGGCTAAAGCGCAACTCGCATGATCAATCTATTGCTAGTTGAGAAATGACAAATATACATTACCTTGCTCGGTAAATATACATTATCATAGTCAACCGGTAAATATACATTATCTTGCATGGCAAATATACATTGTCATAAAAGACCCAACAAATATACATTGCCATGGATTACAAGCCAAAAAGGCAAACATGTGATCCATTGCTTGCTACTCACATGTGATCCATTGCTTGCAGCTCTCATGCGACCCATTGCTCACAGCTCTCATGCGACCCATTGCTTGTAGCTTGCATGCGAGTGATTGTCGATTTGTCGCGGTCGGATCAAATTAGAAATTTATAAAATTGGATTGCACTACTCTACTTGTAGATAGAGCAACACTGGGTCGAACCCAAAGATCATTTATGGATGTTATCAAATAGATTAGGAGATGTAAATGGGGGGTTGGCAGAACTAAACTAATAAAAAACACTAACAAAATAGAAACTAAAATGATAACAAATAATAAGCAACCAGCCAAGGGAATCAACTAGCTTGAGATTAATGCATCCTTGATCACTTAAGGTTCATTCAATTATTGAAAATCATAACAAG
>JANHAO010014013.1:0-15552 GCA_026873985.1 Saraca asoca | reverse complement strand
GCACTGATGCCAAGCTTGAGGTCCTTCGGTGCCATCGTCAGCAAGAACTGGTTGCATCAGGCCAAACTGAGGGCAGTCAGTGACTATTCTTGCAACAGGAACGGTGGATGAACTTGCCGCCGAGACATGGCCATCTGGCATTTGGCACCACACGCTTGAGGCCTTGGTTACCCTCCCTCTTATCATGGTAACGGAGAATCAGCCAGAACAGGTGGGATCCCCACAGATGGCACCAAAAATGTTGCTGTCAAAATATGGTCTGTGTAGGGAGAACCAGTACTTCGGCCAACCGGGGACTCTTCGGGACCCCTGACCTGTTCCAGCTGGGTTAATGTGTGGGTGTCCAGGCTGATTGACTGGGTTAACAAAAGAAAAGCAGGGAATATGAGAGTGGACATAGGACTTTTACGTGGTTCGGCCAAATCCAGAATTACTAGACCCTACGTCCACGGTAGAGACTTCTTTATTTTGATATCCGAGAACATTTTTCCTGCCTCCTATTTACTAACAATATCATCCTATTTATAGAGGATGGACGAGTTCTGATCATTTATTACAAGCTACAGTTGAGTCATATCAAATAAACAAGTGTAGATAGTGAAAAGACTCCTTTCAGCCAGTAGGCTTGCGGAAGCAGGCCTAGGCCGATATATAGGTTTTCAGCTGTCACTGCGTCAGGCTGGATCTCATGTTGTCCCAGGCGAGGGCTTCATAGGTCTGGCGTAGTCGTGAGAGTCGCGAGTACAACGGTCGCGGGGCTGATCTTCGAACGTTCTGCTTACCGAGTCGTGCTGTCACCGAGGGATAAGCGCTCGCGGCTCCCATTGTCATTTACGGTGCGGTACCTTGGGACTCCCTTTCGAGGATTCATCATCGTTGCCCCTGCGGACTCGTCTTCGTGGAGTCGCATTTTTTAGCATACAACAGTATCATTTAAAAGTAATTCATGACCAGTACACAATTTCAAATACACGACTCCTATATATTCAACTTTGACACTAACTCCATTTCCAATTGTAATTTGTAACTCCCTATCATTTGGTTTCTGCCTACTTTTGAATTCCTGGAGAGAATTTGAAATATGAATTGTTGCACCAGTGTCCAACCACCATGAATTTATAGGAACATCAACAAAATTAGATTCAAAACATACTAGAGCTAGGGGTTTACCTTTCTTCTTCTCAAGCCAACCCTTGAATTTCACACAATCAGCTTGCTTATGCCCGGATGCTTTACAAAACTTGCACTTGCCATTAAAAAGATATTTTGGTCTTGCATTAGAAGAGTCACTAGAAGGTTGCCCAGAAGGAAATTGTTTACCCTTTTCATTCCATTTCTTCTTAAACTAAGGCTTATAATTCTTAAAATAGCCAATGCAATCTTTTAAAACTCTCAAGTAGGATGTTTATATGCAAAAAAATTTGTAAAGTGTAGAAATCTTGTCCAAATAATAAATAAAAGATACAGTTCCTAGTATTCATGTTCTGATTAACTTCTACTATGGTATCAGCAAATTAATTGCCTCTTTATCTTCGAAACTGTGTATATCAAGTTTAAAATAAATGCGCAGGATATTCAAAGTAAATAATCTGAAAATAAAATCAATAATGGTAATAAGAAATTCATAAACTGATATATCCATTCTACTAAACCCAAATTAATAAAATTGCAATTTAAAATTAGAAGTTTGTAGAGAGTAAAACAAAGCTAATTGTCTAATATCGCTTCTATCACCAGATTAAAGAGTTACAAATCACAAACAATTCAGATAATTTTGACAAGAGCTAGGTATAGCTGTCCTTCAACACGAAAAGGCCAAACTTAAACACAAACAATGATTTTCTCATATTCCATTTTGTCAAGACTATGTTTTTAATCTGAAGAGAAGGCCAAATCATTGGAACTGTTAGGGAACCTTCTGTTTCCAGTTCCTGCAATTTTGTGTTTGGCAAGAAATCTAGATCCTTCATTTGCCCCAGAGGCATCAATAGCCGGCCGTGCCCTTCACTTACGTCTGTTTTAGAGAGAGGCTTTTGGAGTAAAAGAGTAGCTTTAGTGCCACCAATTTCACTGATTCTGTTCTTGAATCTTTTTAGCAATTCAACTGGTTTTGGGATTTTCGTAATCTTGGTGCCACTGCGAGAACCCTCTGAATAATTCTTTTTTCATTTCTTGAGTGGTTTTTCTTTCTCACAAATCCATTCTTCATCGTCACCAGTTTCGACAAGTTTGCGCTTCGAACAAGCTTCTTGATCCCGTTCCAGAATTTGGTCATCTTTTTCTTCATCCAACGAAATAGATTTCTCCACCGAATGAGTCTTTTCTTGGAAACTGAGATTCTGATGATGTTCATCCATGTCAGCTTCAGTCACAGTGTTCCCACAGTGGTTTTGCTTCGGTTCTATCAAGTCTGATACCGTGAATTCGTTGCCAAACAGTTTCAGCTTCTTTAAAGTCGTTTCTTTGGAAGAATAGTCTTTTTTTTGAGACTTGATCATCTTGTTTGTCATTGGATTTAGCAAGTTTTAAATCCAAATCAATATTTTTGTCAAAACTCAGAATTCCATTGTCTTCAATCATAGTTTTATCAAAGTCCACGAATTCATAATCGAATAGTTTGAACTTGCTTGAAGCCGATTTGGTTGTCGATGAAACGTTGGGGCTCCTCAGTTCTCTGATAATGAATTCATGACCGAACAGTTTGAAGAATTTGAAATTTGAATTTGGCTCTGTTTTCTTCAAGGTTGCTTCTCCCATGTGGTTTTTGGTTTGTTGGCTTTGTTCTTGCTTGAAGTCGAAAAACATATTCACCGCTCTATTAGAAACTACTCTTGATTTCTACAGAGAGTATTGCTTAGGGTTTAGATGCAGGGAAGAAGTGACATGCTCTTCTATTTTATATTGGTCCTCTGTATCTAGTTTCCTTATTCTATCAGACTTAAACTTCCAATATTTTTCTCCAATTAAAGTTTAAGTCTCAGCGAGTCTCTATTGGAACTTCGAAGCTTCCAAATAACTAATTTTACTTTCTTTGGGAGTGTCTATTCGGGAGTTAAATTATTATTTAATTACGCCAAAAACAAATATTTTGGAAAATATATTCAATACAAATTATGATTTAACAAAAAAAAGATTTTTTTTACTGTTAATTTGGAAATAATTCAGTCATGACTAACCTTACTACATTTTGGTATTTAGCTTTCAAGTATTTTCATCACATCGCTTTATATTTGTCTTTGTAAAATTATTGAATTATGTTGGGTTGACAATGGAATATGGTATTGAGCCAAACTCCAGCCAACAGGGGATTCTTTTGGGATCTCTAACTGGGAATTGGTTCAAAAATAGAAAGTCCATAAAAAACACAGGGAAGAAAGGAAGGGCAACAATGAAACACCGAACTTTAATGTGGTTTGGTCAAATCTGGGCAGCATCGGACCCTACGTCCATAGTAATGTGTTATTTCTGAGAATGTATTTGTTGATATCAGATTTTGGTATTGATCCAAACTCCAGCCAACGGGGAGATTCTTTCAGCATCTCTAACCATACACTGGTTCAAACACAAAAAATTAATAAAACACGAAAGGAAAAAGGGAAGAGCAGCAAGATGATACAAGATTTTTAACGTGGTTCGACTAAATCCGGATAAAACTAGACCCTACGTCCATGGTAATGTATTGTTGTGAAAGTATTTCTATGAAGATCTCAGCATATAGGGTTTCGACATGCACCAGCTCTCTCTTTCAATTGGTAGAGTTTCTGCCAACATAAAGACACTTTCTCTTTGCAAAGGGCTCCTTCCTCATATTTATAGAGGAGAGGAGGTTACAATGGTAATTTCATATATAGTAAATCTATTACATTAACATTTGTTGTACAGGATAGAATAGATAAACAGAATCCTGTTATTCAGCTACTATAGATTGTCTTCTGTAAATGGGCCCGGTATGTCTGCTAGGCAGAGTGTGAATAGGTCTTCTATCTAGCAAGCTCCCAATCACTGGTCATACTTCATTAGCTAGATCGTTCAGTCTGGGGATGTGCCCATCCTCGGGATAAAGAGGTTGATCTCGTTATGTCATGCTCGAACTCGAGCTAAGGAGGTCGCTGCACGATGCGAACTGAAGGCATAGCAATATGAGCATTCTTCGAGTTGGTCCCTTGCCACTCTTAGGTCGCTCGCAAGTCCAACTAGGGTGAACCAAATTTCACATATAGCATAAGCCCCTTAACTCTCAGCTCGCTTTGTGGGTATGATTTGTTGCATAAAAAACGTAGAAGATTTAGCTTCTCCGATAACATGGAGGGATCTCATATGGATCTCAGACTACATCTTTTCAGCTCTGCCGTGAAGCAATTGTTCGGCTGGCTAAGCTCCTGGTGCTTCCTGATTTGCTTCCTTCATGAATCAGAATAGGAGCTGGAGGTTAAAGAAAATAAGGAGCTGTAGTGCCGCCACCAAGGATGCATTGGAAGGGAAATTTGAGGTCCTCGACGGCTTATGGGCTCTAATTAGCTAGGGTGTGGACCCTTGTGGTTGGTCCTTCTTCTTAGTCATAGGTTTTTTCCTTTGTATTTTGATTAGCCTGTATCTAGAGCTTTCTGATGTAGTTCTGCCTTGTTAAGGTCTTTTAATGAATACAGTTTCCTTTTTACAATATCTGTGTGTTGCTCTTGTATAAGCATCATTTGAATAATCAAAAAATTGTGTGAGTAAATTAGAGTAATCTTGTACTTAGGCCGATCCTGCAGCCAAATAGATGAGTTTGCATGAAAGTTGTGAAATAATAGAGTTCACATGAGAGCTACGAAATTAAAGAGTGAGCGATCTCATGCTCAGGCCGATCTCGTGGCCAAATAGATAAGTTCGCATGATACTACAAAATAATAGAGTTTGCATGAGAGCTATGAAATTAAAGAGTGAGTAATCTCATGCTCGGGCTGATCTCATGGCCAAATAGATAAGTTCACATGAGAGCTACAAAATACTAAAGTTTGTATGAGAGCTATGAAATAATAGAGTTTGCATGAGAGCTGCGAAATTAAAGAGTGAGCGATCTCGTGCTCAGGTTGATCTCGTGGCCAAATAGGTAAGTCCACATGAGAGCTGTGAAATTGTGGAGTTTGCATGAGAGTTATGAAATTAAAATTGGTCGATCCTGTGGCCGAAGCGATCTTGTGCCCAAATAAAAGGTGACCGATCTTGTGGTCGGGGCGATGTTATGCCAAATAAAAGGTGATTGATCTTGTGGTCAGGGTGATGTTGTGCCCAAATAAAAAGTGATCGACCTTATGGTTGGGGTAATCTTGTGCCCAAATAAAAGGGTGGCCAGTTAGGCGAATCACTGATAGTAGGAGATTGCTCTTGCTTGGGGTCCTACCGAGATAGTCCAAGCCACTGTTTGAAAGGTTGCACAATATAGTCATGTAAGCAACCTATTTTGATGAGATCTTCGATAGTGTCTCTCAGTGCCCAGTACTCTGAGATAACATGCCCGAACTCATTGTGGTACGTGCAGAATTTCCCCCGATTAAGTCTAGACTTACTAGGAGTCTTCAAGGGTGGTGGCTTTCCAAAATCCTCTTTATCCCTTTCCATTACAAAGATCTTGTCCTAAGCATCTGACAAGATGCTATAGGTGCTATGATAACCTGAAAATGAGGGTCGTTCATCCTTGCTCTTCTTAGCAAGCTGATGATCGAGGTTGTCATTTCCATTTCCATGGTTGCTCCTTTTCTTACTTTGGGCCAAGCTGCTTGCCTCGGGCTTCTGTGGACTAAAAGTTTCATCCCATTTGATATGCTTCACAGCTCACCCATAAAATTCACCCAGGTTCCTAACTGGGGACTTGTACAAACTTTTGAATAGCTTCCCATCTTTGCAAAGTCCAATTAAGATGGCAGTCAGGATGGCCCCATTTGAGGGCTTCTCGACATTGTTGACCTTGTGTCTAAAGCAGGCAATATAGTCTTTCAATGTTTCATACTTTCTCTAGAAGATCGTAACGAGATGACATGGGGGCACGAGATGTTTCCTCAGTGCTTTGTACTGGTCAATGAATTTTCTCTGACACTCCTACCAATTGTCAATGCTATAAGCCGGGAGGCTTCTGAATCACATTTGAGGGACTTCACCCAAAGTTGCAGGGAAAATGCGACACCTGACTAAGGAGTTGCAAGTTTGGAGGTCCATCTAGATGTTGAACAAGTCTAGATGGCTGTGCGGGTTGCTATCTCTGTCATATAGCAGAATGGCTGGGACCTTGAGTTTGTACGAGAGGGGTTCCTCCTCGATTTCCTTATAGAAAGGGGTTCGTTCCCCAAAGTGACCTTGGTCATTTCGAGCTTGAGAGTGCTCCTCTAGGTGCTTGACTTTTTGAAGGAGATCTTCCACCAAAACATCCAAGCCCCCCAGTCTTTGGCTAAAGACTTGGCTATTCAATTCACTTTTTCGGCCATATGGATGGCGATTCAAAGTTTGCTCTTAGTCAGTTTCACAGAACGTTCAACTCTGGGTTCGGCAGCTTCAGCCTACCCTTGCACATTCTGAGCTTGTGCTTGTACTAACATTGTAACCGTCTTAGCCAGCTCTCCCATCATGTGTTCAAGCTTCTCCTGACACTGGAGCCATATTTGTATTCCATTGGTACCATTGGCAGCGAGAATCAGTCGTAAAAAGTTAGCTGGAAGGACACCAGTGGTTGCTTCGATGACAGGAGTGATGGATGAGTCCGTTGTTGAGACATGACCTTCTAGAGGATAGGGTTGCATATTTGAAGTTCTGGTGGCTCTTCCCTTAGCCATTGCAACAGGAAACGAACCAAAATAGGTGGGATCCCTATAGATGACGCCAAAATGTTGATGTCAAATTTTGGTATTGAGCCAAACTCCGGCCAACGGGGGGATTTTTTCAGGATCTCTAACCATACACTGGTTCAGACATAACAAATCAGCAAAATAAGCTAGGAAAAAGGGAAAAGCAACAAGAAGATACAAGATTTTTAATGTGGTTTGGCCAAATATGGATAAAACTGGACCTTACATCCACAGTAATGTATTGTTGTGAAAGTATTTCTATGAAAATCTCAGTATACAGGGTTTCGGCATGCACCGGCTCTCTCTTTCAATTGGAAAAGTTTTTGCCTATATAAAGACACTCTCTCTTTGCAGAGGACTCTTTCCTCATATTTATAGAGGAGAGAAAATTACAATGATAATTTCATATGTAGTAAATCTATTACATCAACATTTATTGTACAAGATAGAATAGATAGATAGAATCCTGTTCTTCAGTTACTACAGATTGTCTTTAGTAAATGGGCTCGGCATGTCCGTTGGGCAGAGTGTGAATGGGTCTTCTATCTTGTGAGCTCCTGATCGGTAGTCATACTTCATTAACCAGATCATTCAGTCTGGGGATGTGCCTGTCCTTGGGACAGAGAGGTCGAGCTCGTTATGTCATGCTCAAACTCAAGCTGAGGAGGTCACTACGTGACGCAAACTGAAGGCATAGTAATCTGAGCATTCTTCGAGCTGGTCCCTTGCTGCTCTCAAGCCACTCGCATGTCCAACTAGGGCGAACCAAATTTCACATATAACAGTATTTTTATAGAGTTTCCATATATAGGTTTCCATCCTTCCCCCTTTGTGGAGGGCTCCTTCCTCATATTTATAGTGGAGAAGAGGTTACAATAGTAAATTTACATGCAGTAAATCTATTACATCAACATTTAATGTACAAGATAATATAGACAAACTAAATCTTCTTTTTCAGCTAGTGTAGATTGCTTCCTACAGGTGGGCCCTGAATATCCGTTAGGTAGGGTATAACTTGGCCTCTTGTGATCTTCGGCTCAGCGAGCTTTCAGGTCACTGATTGCACCTCGCTTGCCAATTCTTTTGGTCTCAGAGTGAGTCTTTTAATGATGAGGTCGAGCACGTTCTTTTGTGGATGAGCTCAAGCTGAGGGGGTTGCTTAGTGAGATGAGTTGGAGACTTAGCATCTTGAGAACTCCTCAAATCGGGCCCTTACCACGCTTGGGTAGCTCATCAATCTGTCAGAAACGATCTGGATTTTGTATATAATATAAGCCCCCTAACTCTCAGCTCGCTTCGTGGGTTGGGAGTTATCATTTTCCTGGGTCCTTGTCCACGTTTCTGATCAATAGTCTTTACCTGATTGTATTGTCACTTCAAATTTCATTTCTATCTTTCCAATTTGCCTCAGACCATACCTCTTATTAGTCATTATCTCTGGCCATCGACGTGGCAGCCTTGTAGCTTCTGAACTGTTCAATCTAGGATTTATAATTATCTGTTAGATTCTTCACCGAATCTAGATCAGCTTATAAAGCGTGAGAGGCTCTTCTTGCCTTTCCATGGAATGGCCAAATGGATGCTATAATGAAACCTCTTGCCGATGTTTATGGTGGCTTGGCTTCCGGTGAAGCTTCATTGAGGTATGGATGGTCTATTGTAGGCGGTTTGGAGGTCTGGATGGTTTGTTGCACATGACCTTCGTAGGTAACTTCCTTGGCTCGCTGCTAGGAAGTCTTGTAGGGGCTTCCAGTCATCTCTCCCCGATCCTTCCATAGAATCCAGCATAGCTCTTCGAATTCCTAAGGACTTTTTGGATTGCTCCAAGCATGAGATTGGAGAAGAACTGTGGGCTAGAGAGAAATAGGACCAACAGAGCTCACCGATCTTCCTGCTAGAGGGAGTTCATTTCCTGGTTGTTGATGTTTCTGCTTTCAACAATAGCTTTAGGCTTTGTTTTTGGTTTCTGTATTTCTCTCCTCCTGATGTAATCCTGCCTCATTGGGGCTTTTTAATGAATAAGATCATTTTTTACAATCTTAAGATGCTGTCATCTTTCCACATTGATAAACTTTCACAGTGCATGTTGAAATATTCGAATAGCCAATCAGCCAAACATTTCCAAGCAAAACACCTTCATGCATAACTGTTGTTAGATCCGTAGAAGGATTATGCATAATTAGAAAATCACATAAGAGCTGCGAACAATTGGTCACATGCGAGCTACGAAATAGAGTGACTTCGCTGCCTTGGGCAAGTTATCAGATCATTAATTCGTTATGCTTCAGCAGAGTGCCTTCACACCTCAGCGAGCACATAGCTGTGCTGGCAAAGCAAGTTTATTTTGAACATCTCCACACCTCAATGAGCCTGTAGCTTAATTGGCATAGTGAGTGTTTTTTTAGTGCTTCTGCACCTCAGCAAGCATGTAGCTACATTGGCAAAGTGAGTGTTTTTAGTGCCTCCATACCTCAGCAAGCATGCAGCTGTGTTGGTATAGTGAGTATTTTTTAGTGCCTCCGTACCTTAGCGTGCACGCAGCTGCACTGACATAGCGAGTGTTTTATCGTGCCTCCATACCTCAGCGAGCACACAGCTACGCTGGCAAAGTGAATGTTTTTTAGTGCCTCCACACCTCAGCGAACATGTAGCTGTACTGGCAAAGCTAGTATTTTTTAGTGCCTTCGCACATCAGCAAGCACGCAGTTACATTGGTAAAGTAAGTGCTTTTTAGTGCCTCCGCACCTCAGCAAGCATGTAGTTACGTTGCCATAACATTTGTCAATTCTTCTCTGGAATAAGCTCCCGAGGGCCTCAACCGGACCAGGGCCGTGGTTGGCATGAAGTTATCCAATAGGCTTGAGGAAGTTAGCTACATGCAAGTTGCGGATATTACAAGTGCTTAGAAGCAGAAGGCAGAGAAGAGAGACAAGGATAATAACATCAAGCCAATTAGCATTCAACTTTCGACAAAGCAAAAGAAAGGCATTTACATTCATTCTGAAACTCAAAATACATTGTTAATGTATAACTTGGACCAAGCCCCCTGGCTCTTGGTCAGCATTACGTGGAGAAGGCTGGGGCTGCTGCTTTGTAGGCTATACCACATATTCCCTTAGACGACCCCCTCTGATTAAGTCTTCAATTGCGTCTCTAAGGGCCAAACAATTCGAGGTTCCATGACTGGCCTCATTATGATAGGCATAGAACTCATCTCTATTCCTTTGCCTAAATGGAGTCTTTAAGGGTCTAGGCCTTCTGAAGTTTTCCCTGTCTCTTTTCGCCAAGTAAATTTTATCTCAGGAATCTAATAGGATGCTACACTACTTGTAGCGATCTGAGTACTGAGGTCGCTCAACCTTGGGCTTTCCGAACTTCTTTACAGTTCGTTCAATGGAGTGATCGCCCTAGTCCATGTCAATCCTCTTCTTACCGTGGGAGGGGCTGGCCTTTTCATCTTTCCTGTCTGAACTTTTTGAGCTGAAGGTCTTTTCCCATTTGATCTGCTTAGCAACTTGCTCATAGAACTGAATGAGGTCTTTCACCTGGGAGTTGTACAGACTCTTGTACAGCTTTCCATCTTTGTAGAGTCCTATGGAGATTGTTGCCAGCATGGTTTCTTCATATGGATTCTCCACTAAATTAGCTTCGAGCCTAAATCTAGTAATGTAGTCCTTTAGTGACTCATGCTTGCTTTGAAAAACCATAGTGAGGTGGCAGAGGGGCACAAGTTGTGTCTTCAATGCCTAATACTGGCTGATGAATATCTATTGGCAGTCTTCCCAATTGCCAATTGAGCGAGCTAGGAAGTTTCTGAACTAAGCTCGAGGTACATCTCCCAATGTGGCCGGGAACACTCAGTACTTGACCAAGAGATTAGCTATTTGTAAGTCTATCTGAACATTGAATGTGCCCAGATGATCGTAAGGGTCAGAGTCCCCATTGTACAATGGAATCACGGGGACTTTAAGCTTGAAGGGGAGAGTTCGAGTTTCAATCTCCTCAGAGAGCGGTGACTTTTCTTCATAGCGAGCTTGATCACTTGGAGCTTAAAGACGTTCCTCTAGCTGAGTTATTTTCTAGAATAGCTCCTCGGCTAATAGGTCTCGTGCCCTAGGCTGTTGGCCATACAACCATTGGATCCTTTGATTCTCGTGACCATCAAAGTTACAACCTGGGGTCTGCTTTGGCGAGTGATGAGCTGAATAATTACCTTGGTTGGGATCGCCTGAATGTTCAGATTGCTGTTGCCGGAGAACATCCATGGGCTTTGTGGCTTCTGCCTATCTCTGCACACCCTGTACTAACAATGTACCTACTTTAGTCAGTTCTCCTATCATACATTCCAATTTTTCCTAATGTTGGAGCCTAACCTGCATTTTGTTGGTGTCGTTGGCAGCGGCGGCTGGTGGAACAAAACTGGTTGGGGGAAAGCCCGCAGTTGTGCCAATGATGGGAGCGGTGGAAGATTCTATTGTATAAACATGTCCTTCTAGAGTTTTAAGTAGCGCGTTTGAAGCTTTGGTAGCTCTTCTTTTAGCCATTGCAGCAGGAAACGAACCAGAATAGGTGAGATCCCCATAGATGGTGCCAAAATGTTGACGGTAGAATTTGGTATTAAGCCAAACTCTAGCCAACAGGGGATTCTTTTGGGATCTCTAACCATGAACTAGTTCAAACACAAAAAGTCCGTAAAAAACACAGGGAAGAAAAGAAGAGTAACAAGGAAACATTGAAGTTTAACGTGGTTCAGCCAAATCCGGGCAGCACTGGACCCTACATCCACGGTAATGTGTTATTTTAGAGAATGTATTTTTACAGAGTTTCTGCATGCAAGTTTTTCGTCCCTCCCTCTTTGCGGAGGGCTCCTTCCTCATATTTATTGAGGAGAAGAGGTTACAATAGTAAATTTACATGCAGTAAATTTATTACATTAATATTTAATATACAAGACAATGTAGACAAAGTAAATATTCTTTTTCGGCTACTGCAGATTGTCTTCTACAGGTGGGCCCTGAATATCTATTGGGTAGGGTATGACTTGGCCTCCTATGGTCTTTGGCTCAACAAGCTTTCGGGTCGCTGATGGCACCTTGCTCGTTAATTCCTTTGGTCTTGGAGTGAGTCTTTTTAATGACGAGGTCGAGCATGCTCTTTTGCGGATGAGCTTGAGCTGAGGGGGCTGCTTAGTGAGATGAGCTAGAGACTTAGTGTTTTGAGCACTCCTTGAGCCAGGCCTTTATCGCACTTGGACAACTCGTCAATCCGTCAGAAGCGATCCAGATTTTGTATATAATAGGTGACGGACCCAAAAATTTTAGTAATGTGACAAATATATATAATATTTGTTTTTAAAATTTGATATTAATTTTTTAAGTATAATATTTTTAATTTGGTGTCAATTATTTAAAAAATAATCAACAATTGTTTTCCTTATTTAAAAATACAACAAAAAGTTTTAATTAAAATTTAATATTATAATAATGTAATAATAAATACACTTTCAATTAATCAAATATATTTAATTAAAAAATGTGAGGTTCTCTAGTGGTTTATATTACTTTCACTGCAACTTGATGATGTGATAAAATTATATTACTTGAATAATAATATATACACACTTAACTAGAACACCAACTTAAGCTTGTGGCAGAATCTTTTTTGTTTGTTTGGTACTTATGTAGGACAACATCTAAGCATATGAGATGAAATAAGTGTAGATAGTCTAAAATATATTCTACAAAGTATACAATAAATAATAATCAATATGCGAAAATGAGTAAATATAATATTTGTAAGATCACAAAATTTTTACGAGAGTCTATAAATTTTTTTTATTATATTAGAAATATCTGAAGAATAATTTTTTTTGAAATAAATAAAATGAAATTATTATATAATATATAAAACTTAATAATATTAACAAAAGTATTATAAAAGATAGTAGATGTAATTAAATTTTTAGAAATCTTTTAAGTTAAATTAATTTTTCGTAAATTTCTATGAAAATCAATATAATTTTATATAAATCATAAACTATTTAAATATTATTTCAAAACCTGGAAGTAAAATGAAATAAAATGATAGATTAATAATGATACTCTCGCTTAAGTTTAAACTATTGTGATGAATTTTATGTAATTAGATAAAATAATTAAACATTTTGGACGTAATAAATAAAAAAGTGTAATACAATATTAAAATATTTCATTTTAGTTTAAAGAGAGTTTGAATGATTATTTTTTATTCATTTTGAAGCCAACTTATCTTTCTATAGGAAGATTTTTAAATTTTTTATTGGGATCCCGAAGTTTTTTAAATTTAATATTTCCCTTTGGTTATTTACACAATTTTTGTAAAACTGTTGATTTCTTGTCTTTCGTTTCAAGTCTTCATTCCCATAGATTATATTTTCGTTTTCCTCAACTAATTCTGAATCTTCTTCCTCCCCCAGGCCTCTGTTACACATGTTACACAGAGAATCCGAAAGCTCTTCTTTCACCCACGTCCTCCCTCTCTCCCTATTTCTATCTCTTCTTTGCGGGCTCCAACCTCCGCCGTTCCCACCTCCGGCCGGGGGCCACCCTTCCTTCCGACCCACTGTAAACCACGGGTCCCTGAGCTGAGCTCCGTCAGCTTCAATCTAAAGATCAGTAAGCTCGTTTGATAGATTATTGGATATGAATAAACAAGTGGACATTACTTACTAACAAACAATTTCATTTCAAGTACAGTCCATGAAATAAATAAATTTGTGTGGTTTAAAAATTTTAAGAGCTCAGATGGCTTGAAAAACTTGTCACGCTATTTGAAACATGACGAAAGCAACCGTGGGAATCTGACATGTATAAAGCTAAGATCAGAGAGCTTAGAAAAAACTGTAACCGGGACTTTTAAACTTATTTTGACTTACATGTAATTGTGCATGTGCTGTGTGTACAAATTACGCATAATTGAATGTTGTGTGAAATTATTTGTGATGGATGCAAAACAGAATTTTGTAGTTAGCTTGATATAAGAACCGTGCTACTCGTCTGGTGGCTACTGAATCAATTGTAAACTATGAATTATTGCTGATTGGAAATTAGAAATAATATGGACTTATGAATTAATTTAAAACATAAATAACTAAATAAAAATAATTAATTATTAAAAACATAGAGTAGATAATAATAATATTTTATTATTATTATGGGAGAAATTTGTTATGGACCCTTATTATATATCTTAGCATGGAATTTTCTTATGGATGTAGACACTATAAAAAATGACATTATTTAGCGACGATTATTTTGAGATAGTTTATGAAACTGCTTCTAAAATTCTTTATGGTGACGGTTGTGTGTGAAATTTTTAATAATAGCGACAGTTAATTAATAACCGCCTCTATATTTTTCAAAATTTATAACAATAGCGGTGGTTATATCTTAATCGCCGCAATGTTTTAGTTTAGTGGCGGTTAAGCAACATTTTACGAAATAATAGTGGTGGCTATTGCTAAACCGCCTCCATGTTTAACAATTAAAAATCAAATCCTTTTTACCTAAATGAAAACCAGAGGCTTGCATGTTTTATCCTATTTCTCTCTGCCGAAATGGAAACCAAATCCTTCACAAATCGGAGCAGTGCCCTTGTTGATTGTTTCAGGTAACTCTTCTCTTCTCTCCCTCTCTCTTTTTCCTTCATGTTGCTAATTTTGGCTTTAATTTCCATTTTAGTGTGTGGTTTCTGTATTTTGATAGAATGAGTTCAGTTTGAAAGTATGCACACAAATAGTACTACTTGGCTTTTATTTAGCTTGAATTTCATGCTATGCAGTTTTTTTTTTATCGTGGATTTGGTTTGTTGTATCAGCCATTTTGTGTTTCTGTGTTTGCAGAATATGCGAGCAACGTTGTATATATGAAAAATGACTGAAACTCCCTCTGGTTGATGTTGTTTGGAATTAATTCTGTTATCGAACACATAAATTTGGAGCAAGAAATGATGATTTTGTTTGAAATTCCAAGGCAAGTTCTCATTCTAAGTCTTGAAGAATGGAAATAGTAATGCTGTAACAACTTATTGGTACAGGGCAAGAAATGACATTATTGTTGGATGAATGAGACATAGCTAAAAATTGAGAAATTTTGATGAAGATGATTGCATAAGAATGTGACGATGGGGATTGGGATTAATAGAAAGACAGAGACAGAGAAGTGGGGGTAGTTAGAGGCGAAAAGGGTTGAAATGGAAGGGATATGGGTTTGTCTCAACCTGGAAAATTCTTTTTGTGGGGGCAGCCATGCTTCTTCATAATTGGTTTCTCATTTCAAAATTGGAAAGTCGGTAACTTGGTTGCTTCTGCTCTTTGGCTTCAGTCCAATCTTTTTTTTCCCTCTTGAAGATTGATATGAAAACTGTAATGTTAAACTATGGTCCTGCCTGCTATACAATAATTTTGGTTCATGTGACGAGTCAACTTCACAGAGTCACATTTGGTTGTTATGTTATTAATTTTCCCACTTGGCAGTAAAAACATTTGGCATACTCACTATTAATTATTTGGCTGAGTGTTATTAATTTTCCAATGGATGTAGGATATTTTGATACACATTTCGCTCTCGTTCCCAACTTGAGTCAATTTGATACTACATGATTTAACAAATAAAATTGATTTAATTTAAATTATATTATGTACACAAACAGTACTACTTGGCTTTATATATAGTCTCTCTAAGTTTTGTCTTCATGT
>JANHAO010014012.1:0-15563 GCA_026873985.1 Saraca asoca | reverse complement strand
TGTTAATTACACAATGGCTTTCCCCTTTACATTTTTTACTTCTCACATCATCATTCTTCAATCAAGAAGCAGAACCCGAGTACATTTACATATTATATATAATGAATAATGACATGGAATAACTATGTTGGTTATTATAAGAGAAAAACTTGGGGGGGAGTAAATGGTATAGAGGGACCACACAAATACATGTACGTACATAAGCATAGTCGCGGTTCGCATCACAATCAATCTTGATTGCCAAACACTCAGATTCCTGCTTTCTTTACTATAAATTATGTTGCAAATTCTTACACTCATATATATGGTGCTTCGTGCATATATAAGATGACAAGGAAACATGATCTCTGGAAAGGGAAAAAAAAGGACACATAAAAAAAAAATACACATTTGCATCAAAACGTGAGGCAAATTGCCAAAAACAAACACACAGAAAGTACAAACTACATAAAGACAGTTCGATGTACACAAGAACTTCCTACATAATTAGCATTAATGAGTGACAAGGATTATTCTGATCCATGCTTAGCCTTGAATACTAATATTAAGAGGAAAAATCCGTACAAGAAGAGAACTACTGGCACTGCATGCACTATTGCTGCATATTAGCTCCTTCCTAATCTGATTCAATTACATATATTCAAACCTTGCAGAAACCATGAATATGAATCATCCATAAAAAACAATCATATCATTGACTCAATCAAATTACTAAGAGGCCTAAAAGTATTATACTTGTGAAAACTATCACATTTATACTTGTGGGAACTACAAACAATCCGGATATATAAGAACCAGTAGAGAGAGATATGATATCAAAAAGCATTTATATTTATGGGAACTACTAACTCTTGCTTTGCTTCTGAAGTCATACTATCACATTCATCAACTTGATCAGAAGGATTTGAAGGTGAAGGAGAGAAAGTATTAGTTTCCACTACAGGATCTTTTTGTCTAGCATTTGGACCTTTCTTTGACTATAATGGTTGTTAATAATGAAATTCGGTTCATACGGAGGACTCAAACTTCAGCCAACAGGGAGGAGTCCCGAGACTCAATGCTACTTCTGAAGTGCATAAGAGAAAGGACCGAGAGGAAGAAGGAAAAAAGAGACGGCACATTAGTGTGGTTCAGCCAAATCCGGACGGTACCAGACCCTACGTCTATGGCGGATTTTGTATTGATGTTCAGGAATTTTTGTAGAGTTTTTGCTTACAGGGTTCCCCCCTTTCCTCTTCTAACAATGCAACCCTATTTATAGAGGAAGGAGAAATTATACACATTAATTACCAGTTACAGTGGTGTTACATCAAATGATAAATGAGAAAAGACAGCAAAAGGGGCTACAATCCGGCTACTGTAGAAAGTAGGCTGCTGAATGGTATCCCCAGGCTGGTGGTAGACCCATCACTATCATTGTCTACTGCTTGACATCCTAAGCGAGGGATTCTCGGCTCAGGGGCTTTGCAAGATCTATTATAGCGAGCTGGGTGCCACTGTAGTGAGGAAGCGGGCTTGAACAGAGTGATTGGCCGCTCAACGATCCAACCTTGTGATTGCTTCACCGGGTCGTCCCCTGCGAGAGAGGCCATTTTATGAAATGTACCCGAATACTCCTTGCATGTCGCTAGATAGAGCAAGACGAGGCTGATGTTAGGAGTGCTTCGCTATTGCCGCTATCTGGTGGGCGAAGCAAAGCCTACCAGAGGCTTCCTGTTGAAGCGAGGGACTCAATCTTTGCTGTGCTTGGGGACTCATCCTCATAAGGCAATCACATATATATAACAAAGGTAAAATAAAAAATTAGCTCATTGGAAAGGAAATTTTGACTTCCTTCACCCTTTCAAAGATATATATTAAAGAAATTTGTAAATGCACTATGAATAAGAAAAAATCCACATCATAAAAATGATAGACACAAAACATATATGACATGTTTTTATTTTCACCTTAAACACACGTGAACAAAAAACAAACCATTTATCATGTCATGCCCTAATTCATAGAACATGACCGGCTTAGAAAGTCACTATTAGGAAACCCTCTACAAGCCTCACAAAAGCAAATGACATATCAAAGGCTCACAATTCATCAATGCATAACCAAATATATGCATGACAAATTCTATTGAAAATCCAGTAGAGTTTCCTCTATTTTTCGGACATTCGAGCACTAGGCCTTTACAAAAGACAAGGGCTACATACCCACCACATCCGGTATAATAATACAAAAACAACACAATGGCCTAAATTTCACAATCTACATCCTACTAGGCAACCAACAAACAAAACACATGTACACAACATCTATACCAACTGTCACTATTTTCACCATTCATATACCTTTATACTCCACAGAAGGTAGTTTATTTGATCAATGGGTAGATCCTGAACCAATATGAGGTGAATAGAGGGTGTATCTTCGGGCTCTGAAATATATATATATATATATATAAAGAAAATAGGGTGAATTTCATGAAAATTCAGTGAGTAAATAATCGCATAAAAACTATAACTTCATTTATAATTGCATGTTCAAAATCTAAAGGATAAAATATAAATATAATTGTGAAGATAGGCTTACTTGCTTGAAAATCATAATCTCAATATATATATATATATATACACACTTGAAAACTTTCACCAATTAAGAAAGTGAAATCAATAAAAAATATGTTATTCCACGAAATAAAATAACAATAGGCGTGATACTATAAAAAGTATTCATCATGGCGTGATCATAAGAAATATTCAATAAAGCTTTCTAAAACATATCAATACTTAATAGGAAAACTCTCAACTGAAATCCAAAGGATAGTTCCCAAAGGTAACCATACCTAATAAACATCACCATTATCTATCCAAATACACCTGTCCAATATTCTTTTCATAAGTGCACTTGAGGGTTACCAACAAATTTCCAGTGGATCCAATACCTTATTTTAAATAATTTATAACATTATGCTACTAAGTCTCTCCACACATAAGAGACATTTAATCTATATTATAATAATAATAATACAACCATATCATCAACAATCTCTATAGCATAAGTTTAAAAAATGATTACCATTTTCATAACACATAATATGAAATATTAGCTTCCGTAAGTAATAATCATTATGAAATGCATGAATACGCTATATCATTTTGATATTTATTCATCATATAGAAAATTGGAGTCACGAGTTCTGACAATGCAAATCAAGATAAAATATGCAATTGCATCATGCCAAATCATTTTTCATATATGAATATAACATATGGTTAGACTTTCGAAACAAGGTAATGTAAGAAAATCCCATTACTCAAATTCATCACAATCCACATCATAAAATTATTTTATACTATAAATGGGATTTATAAAAAAGGTAGCATTATCTAGTCACCTTAAAGATTCCTCAAAAAGCTAGATCAACTATCTTGGAAAAATTGAGTCACTTGACCTAGCTGAGTTTGAACAGCATCAAAATCAATATTTGAACTTTGATTTAAAATTATATATCTGAGCACACCTATCATACACTAGCATTAAACATCAATTTTTCAGTTGAAATTTCTAAACTAAGTGGTAGAACCATCTACTTGGATTTTTAGCTAGATCTCCAAAAATTTGACATTGGTGTGCTTGGTTTCTCAAAAGGAATTAATCTGAAGTAAATCCACAAGAAAATTTCCAACTTTCTTTAACTTTGAAAATAAAGGTTCAAACTAGATCTACTTGGACACTCAATGTAAGTATACTATAAAATAAATTTTTTATTTTAGGATTATTCACCACCATCCAAAGTGTAAAGGGGAAGCTTGCTGCTGGCTGGATCATCGCTAGTGAGCCTAGCTTGACGGCTAGCTAAAGCTTACCGAAAGAGGAGAAAGGAGGTGTTACTGAGCTAAAGCCAAGTTGGTCCATTGTAGCATGGATGCTGGAGAGCTAGAAGGATGGAAGACTGGCACTGAAGCTCATCAGGAAGGAAGATCAAAGGAGAAGGTCAGCTAGACATAGCAACAATAGCCAGGAGAGACAGCTGAACATGCACACATAGGGAGGATGAAGATGCTAGAAAGGATGCTAGAGAAGGAGGACCACTGAACGACAATGGCTGAAAGAAAGGAAGCTCGCTGAGGAATGCTACAATAGAGGAAGAAGGCTTCGAGTGGGGCTGCAGCGCATGAGGAAGAAAGAAACTGGCTGGTTGAGAAATTTAACAAAAAATGAAATGGGGAAAATTGTAGTATTGCCCCATTGACTTTTCATTGTCTTCAAATAGTTCCTTCTGGAAAAAAGAAAAATTACAATCCGACCCCTAGCAAAAATTCAAAGAATTTCACTACTTTCATTCCCCAGCAATAACTTTTCTCTTTTTTTTATAAGATATTACAATCTCTTTCCCCTAACAAAAGAATTCGTCCTCGAATTCTAACAATATAGTTATAAGAAATGAAGATCCATACCATTAGATCATTTAAACAACTAGGGGTATTCATTCATCATAAGGGACTTGGGCTCCCAGGTCATTTCTCTTTTTCCATGATTCTCCTATAGGACCTTCATTGATGGACATTCTTTAGAGTGAAGCTTTCTTATTTGATGATCCACTATAGCCATCGGACACTCCTCATGCGTAAAATGGCTATCTAACTTAATTGGAACTTGAAGGAGGATATGAGATGGATCTGGCACATATTTCTTTAACACAGATACAAAAAAAAAAGATGAATATCTTCCAATTCTAGAGGTAGATCTAACCTGTATACCATAGCACCAATCCTTCTCTCAATAGGAAATGGTCTCATATATCAAGGACTTAGCTTCCCTTTTTTTGCCAAATGTTATTATTCCTTTCTTGACCACTAATTGGATTGATTACCTTTGATACCTCTAATAAGACCAAGAAATGATGCTATAACTTTTGAAGCAAGACATCATGTACTTCCTAGTACAAAGAAGTTTAACTAATAACCAATATTCAACAGTTTCACAAGAGCTTAATTAAACTTAATCTGCTAACCCATATGCATAAATCTACCTCCCTACCTATTTGAAAATTTCTGGTCACTCAAAGTATTCTACAATGTCTACTTAGATAATACTATCCATCTAGTCCATCATTTAACATTACAATTTCCTGTCTCACTACACATATACCCATTGTAATAGGTTACTTAAGGAAAATCAAACATTTCCTAGTCACTTCACATGCTATTTCTAACAACTTATATATACATAATCTCTCCTTCCTACACCCACAGTCTCCAATTGTACTCTCAATACATACAACATTAGCTTTCCACGATCTGAGGCTAGAAACAAATAGTAAAGGAGCAAAAAACCAATCATAATTAATGGCTAATTTTATGTCTATACCAACTTGGTTGGTAACATTTACCTTAACTCATTCGAGTATCTCAAATTTCTTATCAATTGTTAGAAATTGCTCTAATGATGTAAACTTCCATGACATAATCTCCTTAATGGAACCACACAATGTTGCAAGTATTGCCAATAGGCTTAGAAGTTTATGCCCTAAGAGTGACAACTTTCTTGACAATGACTTGGTGTTTAGGAAGTTAGCCCTTAGGAATTTCCACATCTTTATAAATGCAAGGTAAACCTTCCTCTCCTAGAATCACTGTTAGCAATGGTTTTATCTCTTCATTTTCATCTTAAGGATTTTTTATCTACTAGCATAGAAATAATCTCTATTATGTCCTCTCTTAATCATATACATATTGCGTTAGCAACTCCTAAAACAATAATGTGTAATTAATGTCTACTAAGAAATTTGAACGCACTATAGGTTATTATTTTTGCATTGCCGATCATTCACATTTTGAGATCATATTGAAAGTGATCCAATATGCAACATTTTAACCAATTCTCCTCTAAAGCCTAAGATCACAAACATAGCCATTGACCTCCCTAGTCTTCAACAACAAGTCATGACCTTGAATTTACAACTCTTTTCTCTACCTATGATACATCTTTGTCAGTTTCATAAGAGGTACTTTTGCAGTGGCATCCTTTTCATACTTCTTTGGCCAATAAGCTTTCAACTGTATCTCAGCCACATTAGGTGCAACACCACTATGTCCAACACTACCACTTGGTCATAGATTAGGTTCGCTACAAAGTCTCATATTCTTAATTCCACTACATTTCTTCTCAATTAACTTGTCAATTAAAATCAATTTTATGCATGACAAGTCTTCTTTATAAGCTAGAAAGGGGTTAGAAGGATATTTTAACTCTACTAGAAGGCTTAAGATCAAGTTCAAAAAATTTATCAAAGATAAGATCATCCCCAACTCTAAATACATGGAGATAATATTATAAATCCAACTCCTGGAGAGTAGGTTTTCCCTATTTGTGGTTGGAAGTAACCTAAGAAAAATAAGTTTATTATGACAATCAACACATGCATAATGTGCTAATAACCAAGCCATACCTAAGATAATATCAAAATCAACTGTGTCCAACACAATCAAGTTAGTAAGGAAAATAATTCCATAAACATTGATCTCACAAGAAGGAATCATTTCACAAGCCGTCAATGTCTGACCTAGGGGAATAGATACCAACAGATATGATTCTAAAGGGATTTGAGGTCTAACAAGTTGCATAGCTAAATAAATAGATACAAATGACTAGGTTGCATCTGAATCAAACAATACATATGCTGGAATAGAATCAACTGGTACGATACCAGTAATCATAGCATAGGAAGCCTAGCTATCCTACCTAGTTAGGGTGTAAACTCTTGCAGTAGCTCCTTACGTGCTACCACGACCTCTACTAGTCAAGCTTCTACCTCCCCTTCTTGTAGTAGAATCAAGCACTGGGGGCCTCATGAGTGGCGTAAATCGAGGTGGAGCACTGTTGAATGCACCTATGGCAATGATACCACCAAGCAAAGTAAAAGAGTAGAGGCATCTCTCACCAAGTGGCCTACCTGACCACGTTCGGAATAGACTTTTGTTCCTCACCTACAAATCCTTGAATGAATTTTCCTATAGTTTTGTAGGATGGCTTGAACTAGATTCCCTTGGAGGATGATAATTGAAAGTAGCATCACCTGTGGGCCTTCTACTCTAAGTATCCACACCTAAATATTGTGAGGATGTAGGTACCTTAGGTCTGTAAGAAGAAGGTATACTAGAAGCTGCAGATGCTTGCCTACCTTGGGATATAAATCTCTTTCTTGAACTACCCATGACTTCTCTTGCCTCTTTCCTTTCCATAGATCTCACTTCCTATTCAATTGTCCAAGTGTATACTTGTTCATATGTAGTTCCCTCATTGACTTGTATAACATTAAAATAATGATCATTGAGGTCACTACCAAATTTTCAAGCTTTGTCCTATTCTATAGAGATCGTGTGACTAGCAAACTATGAAAGATGGAAGAATTGGACAGCATATTCTGAAACTATTAGTCCCCTTATTTTATATTTTGAAATTCCTACAGTTTGGCATAGTGTTGTCCTTGAGGGAAAAATTACTACAGGAAGGCAATCCAAAACATCTCTTAAGTGTTAGCCTTGTCTGTCAAGGACCTTCGGCTTTCCTGGCCTCCGTATCAAGCAGCTATAGAACCATCTAACTAAAACTCAACCAGCTATATGCAAATATCCTCTAAGCATCTGAAAACTTGCCACAAGCACTCAATCTGATTCAAAAATTTGAGAGGATCCAATGTTGACCTAATGCTAAAAAATCTGGGAGGCTAGAGCTTTTGAAATTCACTCAAATAATTTCAAAAGTCCATGGTAGTTGTAGTGGCAGGAAGTGAAGGAAGTGGAAGCATCTGAGTTTCTGGCCTTCTTTCTTTTCTTTGCACTCCATGATGAGTCAATTTATCCATAAATTCACCTATGACTCTCTTTAAATTCGTAGCCCATGCTGGGGCATCTAAAGCAAAAGGGCTAGCTGAAGCTCTAGAGGTGGAAGGAAATTCTGATTCAGGTTAGGAACTTTCAGGTAATAGGCCTCGAGGTAATGATTGAGAAGAAAATGGCTCATAGGAAGCTCTTTCAGATGCTTCTTCCTATCGACATCTGGAGTGAGCCAAAGATCAAGTCCTGGACAACATTTTTTCCATCATCCAAAATGAAAGGTTTGCTTAGGCAAGATTCAAACACATTCACACATAGTATTGAAAGATTTAGGTAATGTGAAGATTTTCAACATATGCATGGTGTGGGTATCAATATATCCTTATTCATATGTTGTGCTCTCGGGTGCACTAACATAAACTCAGTATACCTATCCCAATTTGGTAGTTAAGACCTATAATCATGCACCTAAACCCTAGACCATGCTCTGTTACCAACTTTGTCATGCCTGAATCCACAGAACATGACCGATGTAGAAAATCACCGCTAGGAAACCTATTACAAGCCTCACAAAAGCAAATGACATATCAAAGACTCATAATTCATCAATGCATAACCAAACATATGCATGAAAATTTCTACCAAAAAATGGTAGAGTTTCCTCTATTTTTTGGACGTCCGGACACTAGGCCTATACAACAAACAATGGATACATGCTTACCACATCCTGTACAATAATACAAAAACAACACAATGGCCCAGATTTCAAAATCTACATCCTATTGGGCAACTAACAAATAAAACACATGTACACAATATCTATACCAATTGCCACTATCTTCACCATTCATATACCTTTAAACTCCGCAAGAGGTAGTCAACTCGATCAACAAGTAGATCCTGAACTAGTGTGGGGTAGAGGAATAGAGGGTGTATCTTTGGGTTCTAAAAAATATGTATATATATAAAGAAAATGAGGTCAGTTTCATAGAAACTCAATAAGTAAATAATCTCATAAAAATTATAACTTCATTTATAATTGAATGTTCAAAATCTAAAGGATAAAATATAATATAATTGTGACGATAGGCTTCCCTATTTAAAAGTCATAATCTCAACATATATATTCAAAAACTTTCACCAATCAAGAAAGTCAAATCAATAAAAAAAATGTTATTCCAAGATATAAAATAACAATAGATGTGATACTATAAAAAGTATTCATCATGGCGTGATCATAAGATATATTTAATAAAGCTTTCTAAAATATATCAATACTTAATAGCAAAACTTTCAACAAGAATCCAAAAGATAGTTCCGAAAGGTAACCATACCTAATAAACATCGCCATAATCCATCCAAACAAGCTTGTAGAATATTCTATTCATAAGTGCACTTAAGGGTTACCAAGAAATTTCTAGTGGATCCAAGACCTCATTTTAAATAATTCATTTGGAACATTATGCTACTAAGTCTCTCCACACATAAGAGATATTTAATCTATGTTACAATAATAATAATTATAATAATAATACAACCATATCATCAACAATCTTTGCAGCATAAGTCTAATCATTATGAAATGCATGAATACACTATATCATTTTGATATTTATTTATCACATAGAAAAAAGGAGTCATGAGTTCCAACAATTCAAATCCAGATAAAATATGCAATCATGGCAAATCATTTTTCATATATGAATATAACATATGGTTAGACTTTTAGAACAAGGTAACATAAGAAAATCTCATTACTCAAATTCATCATAATCCACATCATAAAATTATTTTATACTATAAATGGGATTCATAAAAAGGGTAAAATTATCTACTCACTTTAGAGATTCCTCAAAAAGCTAGATTAGCTATCCTGGAAAAATTGAGTCATTTGACCAAGCTGAGTTTGTACAACATCAAAATCCTTTGAACTTTGATTTAAAATTCTATATCTAAGCACACCTATCATACACTAGCATTAAATGCCAATATTTTAGTTGAAATTTCAAAATTGAGTAGCAGGACCACCTACTCAGATTTTTAGCCAAATCTCTAAAAATTTGACATTAGTGCGCTTGGTTCGTCAAAAGGAATTTATCTAAAGTGAATCCACAAGAAAAATTCTAACTTTCTTCAACTTTGAAAATAAATGTTCAAACTAGATGTAAGTGTACTATAAAATAAATTTTTTGTTCTACGATTACTCACCAACATCTAAAGTACCAGGAGGAAGCTCGCCATCGATTGGATCATCGTCGAATGAGCCTTGCTCAATTACTGGTTCAAGCCCACCCAAAGAGGAGGAAGGATGCATCACCATGCTAAAGCCAAGCTAGTCTGGAGTAGGAAGGATGCTAGAGAGTTGGAAGGATGGAAGATTGGCATTAGAGCTCACCAAATGAAGGAAGACCAAGGAAAAGACTGGCCAGATGCAGCAGTAGCAAAAGCTAGGAGAGAGAGCCAAGTGTGCATGCACAAAGAGGAGGAAGGCACCGGAGAGGATACCGGAGAAGGAGGACTGCTGAATGGTGATGATTGAAGGAGATGAAGGTCATCAGAGAACACAGCAATAGAGGAGGAATGCTTTAGGTAGGGCTATAGCACATGATGAAGAAAGGAGCTGGTCAGTTGGGAAATTTAACAAAAAAGGAAATGGGGCAAATTATCATTTTGTCTCATTGACTTTCCATCATCTTCAAATAGGTCCTTCTAAAAAAAAGAAAAATTACAATCTAGCCGTCGTGAAAATTCAAAGAATTTCACTTTCATCCCCAACAATAATTTTTCTGTCTCTTTTTTTAATAAGATATTACTTATCAGAAGCCTTTAAACCTACAGAAAATAAAATTTTAAGAATTTTACTTTACTGAGGAGATATAAAATATTGTGAGCTATGAAGCACTAGCTCAAATGGAAAGGCATGAAAAAGTGGGCCAATGGCATAGGAGGATTAACAAGACTAGGTTTTAGGCTGCACCTATTAAGATGAGGGCTCTAGCCAAATAATGGCTTCACAAGAACAAGGTTTGTGATGGTTACAGCATTGTGGAAGAGAAAGGGTGTTTGGTGCTTGGTCAGAAATCAAAGCCTATTGTTGCAACTTTTTGCTAGAAATGTTGAACTTCTACAATTGCCTTGTTCAATGTGTGAATCAAGTATCTATAATAATAAGACACGGTTTCATTAGAAGCTAGAATAATGAGTGTTTCATTTGCATGTTTCATGACATTCAATTAGGAATATACCTAAATTTAGTGACTTGAAAGAACTTATATATGAAAAATAAAAGAAGAAAGGAAAGAAAGTATTGAAATTTGGGGTGAGAATAAGTGATTTCATTTTCTTTGTTTGACTATTCAGGAATGAATAGATGAAATGAAGAGGGTAACTCATGGTTTGGTGTGCATATGATTCTAGAACTTGATATATTGTAAATTTGGTATTTCTTTGATTTTATTTTTAAAAACTAACCCTAGGCTTAGCCATTCTTTTCTTGTATCTACTTTAGAAATGTGAATTTTGCCACTGTATACACCTTGTATCTACTTAGTAGCCTAAAACCCAACCTTACTCATCCTTCTGCACCATTAGTCCACTCTCTCATGCCTCTCCACTCTAGCCAATCCCTCATATTTCACACTATTCTTTATTTCCTAAACAAAGTAAAATTGTTCAATAGTAAATAAAGTAAATGATCTTAGTTAGTAGGATTGAAAACCTTAAGAACAACAATGCACTATTGAAGTATAGAGGAAATATCTATAAGCAAGGTTTGAAGATTTGTTGGAAGATGAAACTTAGGCTTACTAACCCATAACCAATTAGATGTTTCAATGTTTAAGAAATAGATCTTGCTTAAAGAAATGAAAAGTAGGGCAAAGAAATGTTAAGACTTACCTAATGTGATTGGCTTAAACTTGGAGCCTCTATAGCTATTGCTCTAATATCTAATAAGCTGCAATGTATAATGTAAATGATTTTTATAATTTGTAGACTAAAACCATCAATCCAGACAAATTTTCAATTATGTAAATATTTTTCTATTATGGATATAAGAGAAATAGAAGACATTTGAATTAAAGAAAGAGGATGGGAAATCACCACAATTGAGTAAAGCATGCCGAGGCTACTTTGATAGAGCTTAAAGAAGCTATAATGAAGATCACAAAGACTACTAGGGCATAACAATAGTGAGAAAACCTTTAATGAACTGGACACAAATAGCTAGGTTGAGTATTTTACTTTTAATGCTATTTACATTTGAAGGATAGTTATGGTTATTCATTGAATGAACACCAAAATTAGAAAACTTTAGCCCATTTTGTGTAGCTTAATTAAAGCATGAGGATGCTAATATATATATATATATATATATTACAATAGCAAGAGATTAGCAAGGTATAGGTCCTTGCAAAAATTAATGGGCAACGGATTTGCAAGGCTTTTTCCCTAGCAAAATGTTAAGAAAATTTAAGATCCATTTTCTTTTTTTTTCCTTGCTAATACCTCACTAATCCTTTACTAATTTGCATTTCAGTGAGGGAAATAATGTCCCTTGCAAATTTTTGTTGCTAAAAGCTAATTTTCTTGTAATGTTTGAGAAATTTTTGTTAGCCAATGAAATTCCAACCAGTATAATAAAAACTCGAGCAGAACCCTAAGATAAAAACTTGAGCAGGACCTTTTGGAACAATTAAAATTTAAGTCACTCAATACAATAAAAGCTTGAGAAGAATCCTTAGATAATCACTCGAGCAAACCCTTTAAAATAATAATACAAATAGGCCTCTTGAGACTTTCATTTGAATAATAAAAAATAACTAATCAAGGAAAACTTAGATAAAAAATAATAGTAGAAAGCCTATTAGAAGCCTAAAAATACTACACAAATGGCAAGTAACAAACAAAAGCTTACAATAAACAAACAAAATAAAGTTGATTCATGGTAAAGTAAATAAACCAGAAAGGGGCTCACAAGCCCTCAATAAAAGTTTTCCAAAATGCATAAAAAAAATCTAAAAAAAGGTTACATTTTAATGCTTCGCATCCCAAGCAGCCTTCAACACTTTAATATTTATTCAAAATTATCTTGGAAAGGTCAATGTCAACCTTTGGATAGGAAAATTAAATGAGCTCTTTGGTAGCATTGAAACCCAAGGTTTACATGGGGTAGGAGAGCACCTCACAATCCTTAACTTTCTTGGTAGCCTCATCGGCATCTCCCTTGAGCCAAGCTATTTCCACTTAAACAGCTTGAAGTTCATCATCCTAAGTGGTGAGGTCTTTTAGGGCATTGCTAACTTCCATATTCTTTTGACCTAATTCCTCGTCCTATTTCTTTTATTCATACTTATAATTCACCACAAGCCTTTCCACTTACTCTTGTTTTTGTTGAGAGTCTTTCAATTCAAGAGAAAAAGCATTAAACCACCAATTTAGCTCTTTAAGCTCTTTTTTTTTTACTTGATTAAACTTCCCTTGTAGCTTAACAACAATATTGATCTCCACAGCCTTAAGGACGTTCTTTTCTAATAAGCTAATGGTAGGAATCAAAGACAAAGTAGAAGATAAGCTTTAATAAAGATGAGTTACAGAGAGACAGGCAAACTTGGTTGCACTGATAATCTTGATTAGATCTTCACGGCAGTCAAAGTCTTGTATATGGTCCTGCACATAGTTTGTGGTGTCTAGGCTGTAATACCAAAGACTATATATGGTCTTGGTATCAAAGTGCAAGGTGCTAGGAAGTTCAATAGTCAAAAGCTCCTCTTACAGTGCCTCTCTGATTTAGTGAAGCTAATCAGAATCCTCTTGAAGGATCACCTGAGTAACGGTCTATAGATATACATTCTCTACATCAAATGAGCAAGAAGTAGAACCACTATTAGCATCATTTCTCTTAAATTTCTTCCATAGCAAATCACCTATTGGTTCAAAAGAAACATAAGAAGGGGATATCTTCCATAGACATATTATTTGTTCCAAACTGAATGGAATGGGTGATTGAGTGATGGGAGAAGATGACTCAAGCAACACTAGTTTTTTTTTTTAATAGAGCACTCGAATTCCAGTGGTCTTATTTTAGTCAATCTATATCAAATCAAAGTTGGATGAGCAACTTGAAAAAGAAACCAATACTATTAATAAACAAGTAATAAGAACATAATGAAGTAAAAAGTAAAAAATGCATGAATTACTATCTGAGTCCTATGTGGCCCTGTAACCACCAACTGACATATAAGATCCTTGTCGTCAATAGAATGCGCATCTAGGTTCTTTGCTTTCAATTGCTTAAAGGTTAGGACCCACTTAACCAGGTAAATAAATGCTCTTTCATTGGTCAATTAGAAAGGATGGAAGTCATCACAACCTTAAAGAATGTATTCTTCCAACCTTTTACACAAGACAGAATGTGAGAAAGAAAAAGATGGTTAGTTCTCTAGGTGAAATGAGTCCAACCTCTGGGCCTTTGTTAAGAATAAGTACAAAAAGAGAGAAAGATATGTGTAGTTACTTCTCGACCAAGCTTGTTACAGAGCATCTCAAAGCAAAATAGAATGTACCAAGTGTTCAAGTTAGTTGTGTCAAGCAAGCATTTATCATTCCTAGCATATCATGTCAAAAGCTAGTATAGGGCGAAGTAATTCTAATACAATTGATAATGTCTATATAAAAATTATAAATCTCTTTACGTCAAAGCTACAAGGATGTTTATCCTCTTTAGCAGGTTTTAAAGTTATCCCCTCCTAGTTATTGGTATGATCCCCTTTATAATAGGAATCATGGAGTTTGGTAAGATTGAGGACATTTCGCCACCCACGAGAGACCTTTTGGGTCTTAACATCCGTATGAATTCAGGCCATATCCTCATAAGCCAAATTAATAAGATCAGCTCTATCCACATAGTTCAGACCATAAGACTAATTAACAATAATTACTCTTAAGGGAGTAGGATAAAGGATGGTACTAGAAACTATTTCCTCTTTGTCGGAGGAAGAAAGTGATGAGCAAGTGCTCAAATTGAATTGAGGGATCCATGCACATGTGTTGGTACAAAAATCAAACATGAAACTGCTAGGGCGTTCGGCCAGCCAGGGGCATTTTCGTCCGAAATACAAAAAATTTTCAAACCGGCCAACTGAACGTCCCACCGCCGGATCTGGCTAGGAGAAAGCTAAAAGAAAAGCTTTGAATGAGAAGACTAACCTTTGGTCCAAGCGCACGGCGAAAGATTGCGACATGCATGGCGGTGTCACCAGAAACCCGATCCAAACGTCTCGGCCGCTACAAGGAGCCACACCGGAGGAAGAGGAAGCAGTCCAGTGCTAGCTGGTGGCTGCCGGAAGCCAGAGGGAGCAGATTGCCGGAAAACTCACCGGGAAGACGAAGCGTCCAAGGGGGGAAGACAAAGCGCGCACACAACCGAAGGCTAAAGGCCTTTCGGCCTTATAAGCCTTTTAGGCTAAAACGGCGCCGTTTTGTAATATTCCAAAAATTGCAAAATGGCCCTTACAATTTTCATAAATTACAATTAGGCCCATGGGGTTTAGGAAAACCCTTTTCCACCCCAGGAAACTTTCACCGAATTATGATTTGGTCCCTGAAAATCCAATTTCCAAATTTTAAGCATTCCTCATAATTCTTCGTTTTACGTGTGACCCAGTAGGCCCCCGAAATGTTGGCAAAAGTCCAAAATGCCCTTCAAATCATTTGAAGACATTTAATAAAATT
>JANHAO010014011.1:0-15571 GCA_026873985.1 Saraca asoca | reverse complement strand
ATGAGGATGGAGATGGGAAAGATGTTTAAGATATATGTATATTGACAATTAACATTTTGTATTTTTATTTTTGGATTTTAATATTACTGATTGACATATTTAGTTTGTAATATGGTTTCATATTTGAAGTATTATAAATGCATTGTTATGAAAATATAGGTGATTAACAAATATTACACTGAAATAATTATTTTTTTTAATTTTTCTTGAGAAAATTTACCTACTGATTTAATTGCATAAATTTCCTGTGAACTTACCTGCGAAAGGTCACCTGCTGAATTAGTTGCGAAAATTTGTTACAAATTTACCTGTGAAAGGTTACTTGCGGAATTAACTACGGACATTTTCTATGAATTCTTTCCTACGAAATCCATAAAAAGTGTCCACAAAAATCTACCCACGGGTGGAGAAATTACCTATAGATTTTGTGTGGTTTCCTGTGGAAATATCCATAGCAAAATACCTACGGATTTAAAATCTACAAGAAAAAAATTTTCACGAATGTTATACTTATGGATTTTTTTCACAGGAAAATCGGCAGGAAATGTCCTACTTGCGGATTTTAAGCCAAAATTTGCAAGAAAATCCACAGGTATTGACCATTTTTCTTATAGTGAATGAGAGAATTCTTATAGGATCTCAAGCCTGTATCTAGTTCGAAATGTAGTAAACAGTGAAGCAATCAAAGAAAAAGGGAAGAGCAGAGAAGAAGACACAAGGTTTAACATGATTCGGCAAAATCCAGATATTACCAGACCCTATGCCACAATAGTGTGCTATTGAGATAATGCAAATACAAAGTTATGGCATTTCTATCTCTGTTTTGGTAGAGCTTCGACATGAAAAAATAGCTCTCTTTGCATAGAGCCTCCTTCCTCACATTTATAGAGGGAATGAGGTTACAATGATATTTACATATGCAGTAAATCTGTTGTATCAACATTTAATGTATAAGATAGGATATTCAAATTAAATCTCCTTTTTCGGCTATTGCAGATTGTCTTCTGCAGGTGGGCTCCATTTGACTGTTGGGGCAAGACATGACTTAATCTTCTGTATGACGAGCCTTCAAGTCACTTGCTTGACCCTGGAAATAGGGAGGTCGAGCTTGCTTCTTCATGAACGAGCTCGGCCCAAGCTCAACCTGATGAGGTCACTTTACTATGTGACCTGATGGCAGAATGGTTATGAGTATGCTTCGAGTTGGTCCTTTCGTTGATCTCGCACTTCTCACAAATTCTTTTGGATCGAACCAATTCTCATATATAACAGTAAGTTACTTAACAATTGCAATATTTATTTAAAAAAAAATTATAAAAGTAAACCCTTAAATAGACAAGAAGGAACAACTAGGTTTAACATACAAAAAAAGTAAAAAAAATAATTATCCAATAATCCCATAGTTTCATACACTCCCAAGCTAAAACTAGGTATAGATAAAAAAAATTATGTAGAATTAAGTGTGGAATCTGAAAAAAAAAATTGAAAGAGAGATATTTATCCATAGGATTGCAGATGATTGATTCTAATCATAATCTCTTTCCTAAAATGTACAATATATTTTAATGAGTAAAATAAAATATTATAATTATTATTAAAAATTTTTAAAATGAATAACTATAAATTTAACAAAATATTTTTAAATCACTTTGTCACTTAAAATGGGTTCTGGAGAAGTAAAATGCCGAATACGAGGATGGGCTTGAGAATTAAAAAAGCAATCAGTTCGGGAATCAAAGGAAGAATGTCAAATATTGTGGATGACCAACGGCAATTATTTTGTACTGTGGATTATGACAGCGCAAGCGAGCCGCCTGGTTTGGTGAGAGAAGACAAATACAAGGACACCCACATGGAGATATATATATCTCTTACTAATAATATAAAAATTATACTCTCCCGCAAATATTATTATACAACAAATATTATTAAAGAAGAAGTGAATTAAAATTTTATTTTCATTTTTTAATTTAAATTATGAATAAAATTTATATATTTATCTATTTAATAATAATTATTCATGTGAATCAACTATAACTGATGTTCTAATTTAATTTTTTAATTTTATTATTAAATTTTTAATTTTTTTAAATCATCAAATAATATTTTGATTTTAAATCTTTTTAATAATATAAAACCGTAACACTTACTTTTACTTAAATGTTACCACTTTGCTCTATTTGTCACGAAAAAGCAAATGAAAAAGTTTTAATTTTTTTATTTATTTTTCTCTTCAAATTTAAATCATAAATTGAATTTATATATTTATCTATATTAATAATAATTATTTATTTGAATTATCTATAACTGATTTCTAATTTAATTCTTTAGTCTTATTATTGAATTTTTAATTTAATTTTTAAAATTATCAAATAATATTTTGATTTCAAATTTTTAATATTTGAATTATTTATTTATTTAGATAATAAAATTTTTGTATTAGTATTATAATATTATTAAAATTATTTTAACTTAAAATTTAATGATATTATATTTAAATGTTAATATTAAAAATAAAAATTATTGAAGTTTTTCAACTTACTGAAAGTTTATAATATTTTTCAAGTAGAATCAAATTTTACACTACATTGCAACAATTCGGATCAAAGCTTTCAAAATTGAATCTCATAATTTTATTCAAAATTCAATTTTTGAATTCGCAATCATGCTTATGATCATGATCACCTAGGTAATTTTTTGTAATAACGGTTATCTTTTTAATAGCAAAACCTTAATTCTTAAGAAACAAACATTCTCTTTTCATTTGTAATTTATATTTTTATCTAAATTCTTTTATATAAGTTAAATTTGATTGATCTCATATCTATCGAGCTTCAATTTGTAAAATCCAAATTGTAGAGTTATTTAAATTTCTGTCATATCTTTCATACACATATGAGTTTTCTATCTCTTTTCGAGTAAGTAGTTGAGCTTCTTAAAAGGGATTTCGATTGTGGTTAAGCAATTATTGTAAAGGCTTTTCCTTGTGCCTATCTAAACTTGCAAAGACTAATATTATAGTAGATTCAAGTTTGGTTGAGAGTTTGAAAGTGGATGTAGGCCTCGAAGATTTTTTTTTTCAAGGTGTCGTCACTATAAATCTTGTGTTTGAATCTCTCTATCCTTCCTCTTCTTATTTTTCAGTAATTTATATTGTATTATCTACTTTTGCTTTTATTAATGTGTGAGATCTTGCCTTGCTTTGTTTTATTCTTGAACTTCACTGAGTATTTTTGTGTCCCATTATTAATCTTTTTGCCCATAAATTAGTTTACTTGAAAGAAGTGATTTCTATCTATGAATGTGCTCTATGATACCTTGTTTATGTATAGTTAAATGAGTTGCTTTATACAAGTACTTTGATTTGTTATTTCTTATTTGCAAATATTTTCATTAAACCATCTTGAGTTTGTTTGAATCAAAACTATCCCGCAGCTTTTTAAAATCAAGAAATTTTCAAAGAGAACACTAAAAATTATGAAAGATTTCAAAGAACCAAATTTATCCCTTCTTGAGTGTGGGTTGTCTTTTTCTACATGTATAACATCATCTATTTCAACTATTACTTTAATTGGTTAGACAAATAAAATCATGATTTGATAACTTTTCTAATTCACTTTCGTCGATAACTTTTTTGGTTCATTTTCTAAGCAAATTTTATTTTTTAAATTATAAACATGTATGAAGATTTTTTTTTAAAATAATTTTACTCTTTTTATATGTGACAATATTAATTTGTGTGGATGAACTGTTCAATTGATAATACAACTCTCTCTCTTTCCCTCATTATCCTTTTACTTGTCTACTCACCTCCTCTCCATGTCAGATTTTCTTTTTCTTTTTCCTTGTCCTATCTCTGTCATCCTCTTTTCCCTTTGAAGAAATTGATCCCTAAGTCAAGTTTTGTTAATTGCTAATTTTTTTCCTTATTTAAGAGCTGAAAGCTTATCTTATTAATGGAGGAAAGCTTACTTTGATTGGTTGCAAGTGGGCTCCTTTCTACTACAATTAAGGTATATTTAATTGTTTCTCTTGATCTTTATTAAGTTAGAATGGCTAAGTAGTAGGATGAGCTTGATGATAGTTATTTGGATTGGGATCTCTGCCATAATATCTCTTTTTAGTTCTTCTGTTGTGTGTGTTTAGATTTTTATCCATTTGTTGTTGGGTAATTTGTTGGTTTTATAGAATTTCATATATGCTTGATGTGGTCCAATCTACGGAGAAATAATCTTGGCCAAGTGAATATGCTATTTCCTGAATTTTTAGAATCAAGTAATTTTTATTGTAAATGAAATGCAAAAATAAATGTTTTATCAAATTGGTTTTAGGGGTGGAAATCCCCATGAAATAACTTGGGCTTGAAGGGAAGTGTAAGGAAGCTGTTTTCTTAAGTCCAAACTGCAAAAGTTGAGAGTGAATAATTTATTTTCAGTTCTAATCATAATTATTTTTTATATTTAAAAATGCCTTTATTTCTATATGTATATTTTATTAATAATGTTATTTAGATAAATATATTTTGTTATAAATGTTTATGTGCTTTATAGTAATCTTATTTTATAATATGTTTGGAAATTCAATTTATGTATATTAAGGTTTCTATGGTCATTTATTATTTCATAACAAGCTTAGAAAATGATTTTGCATAAGTTGAAATATTTATGAGCATTTATCTTTTTATATGATGATTTTTTTTATGGTTTGTGATAAATAAAAGAGAATTTAAATTTAAAATATTATGCATGGTTAATAATTTTAAAATCATATGTGTTTGAATATTGAATAACAATTATCCATGCTATTCTAGGAATAATTGTAAAGCTTTGTAAAGAATTTATGATTTTAAATCTTATATTTATTATTTTTATCAAAAATGGGATCCTGAAGTTGGTAATCATAAAAGACAGTCAAGATCAGAACAAATAGCAATGCCACCAATTCAGTGAAAACTGTTCCATTTTAGCATAGAGATTAAATTGATGTGCCTATGTCTCCTCTTAAAAATTAAAACAACTGAAAGAAATTAATGTCTTTGTTAAGGAAATCAAATAGAAATACAAATTTAATCAAAAACAAATATTGAAGAAAGAAAAATCCAGCCAGAGTTGTGCAATAATCATCAATGCAAAGATAGATTCATCATACCCATTATACAAAAAGTCAAAAGGAAGAATCATTTAACAAAAACAAAGGAATCCAGAAAGTAAAAAAAAAAAAATCAAAGAAACCAAGGCACAATTTAGCTCAAAAATTTAAAGAAAAATGAAGAAGAAGAATAAGGAGAAGGAGAAGGAAAAGGAGAAAGAAAGAAACATACAAGACATGAGAGAGACATCGTCCAAGAAAAAGTGTAGAGAGAGAAAGTTCCAAATAGGAGAGACAAAGTAGAGAGAGGGTATGTACATACTACAAAAAAAAATTGACATTTAATGGTAGTTTTTTGTATATTTAACAGTGATTTTAATCGTCGTTAATTATTTTCGTAGTGATTTTTAAAATCGCCGCAAAATCGTACCTTAGGAAGTATTAGCGGTGTTTTTTTTTTACATTTAGTAGGAGTTTCTATAACTAATGGAAATGGATTGTTTAGCGGTGGTTTATAATGTATTTAGTGGCAATTATTTTAGCAGTGATTTTCAGTGCATTTTGCAACAACTTTTTAGAAAATGAAAAAATATTTATTTTTAGTGGCGGTTTACTGTACAGTTAGCAAGGATTTTTTGAATTTTTTTTAAAAAGTTATTTTTAGCGATGGTTTATAATACATTTATTTGTGATTTTTTTAAAAAATTATTTTTAATGACGATTTAAGAAGCATTTAGTAGTGATTTTTTAAATTTTTTTTACAAAAATTATTCTTTCGACAATTTTTTCTGATTATATCAACAATTTTTTTGGAAATTTTTTTAAAAAAATCGTTGCAAAATGCTTTGTTTCTAATTTTTTTTCCTATCCTAATTTTTTTACATGAATCATTCATAATAAATGCATACATTTTACATAAATGAAATTGAGCACAAATTTTGTATTAATAATAAATATTTAGACATTTATTTGTTAAATGTTAGAATTCAATAAGTACCCCATAAATAATTTAACAATCTAATCATCTAAATCAGAGCAGTCTGTCATGACTATCATGTAAAGAGGGCCTTGGATATGAGACATGTCCATTTTCTGCATTTAGTAGATATAAAATAAAATTAGAGAAAGAAATTTATAAGCAAGAAATTCAATTGCATGCTTGGACAAATAAAAATTAAAATAATTAGACAATTCATAAACATGGCACTGTAGTTTAGAATAATTATTTATTAATTAATACATAATTTTTAAGCATTTTAAATAAATAATAAATACTAATTAACTTCTAAATAAATTTTAAGTAATTTAAATAATTATTAACTAGCAAATATAAATATATAATTATTAAAAAATTAAAATAAAAAAATAAACAATTCATAAATATGGAATTACAGTTTAAAATAATTATTTATTAATTAATAAATAATTTTTAAGCAATTTAAATAATCAATGAATAATTATTAACTAATTAACATAAATAAGCTATAATTAGGAAATTAAAATAAATTTTTTAGTAATTTAAATATATGAAATTTCATATTTCTTCCTCTGATAACATCGCTGTCCAAGTCCAACATTTCTACTAGAACATAGCCTACTGGTTGGTCTCCATGTATAGCCGTATGCTACTTGAGTTAATTTAAAAATGATAACCTTGAATATCCAACAGTCATTTTGTTTTTACCTATTATAACTCTTTTCCTTTGTCCACCAGAGATGCCTCATAACATTGTATTTCCTACAACTATATCAACACAAACCTCTAGTCCCAAGATCTGTGAATGTCAAGGAAGAAAGCAAGAGAAATCTAACACAATTTTTTTTTTTTATGATCAGATCATATAACATTCTTGCTGTATTGATATTACCTTCACGATATAATCTGTTATCAAATTTGCCATCTGGCCCTCTAATAAGTGAGAAAAATACCTATAAATATGTTAATTATCATCTCTTAATTTATTGTTAAATTGTGGTTGCTTTACTTTTATTTTAATTTTGTTAGTTTGTTATTAGTACTACTGTAGTTTACATTTGTCTTTCAAGTTAGTAAAATAGACTTAAAAAAGAAGGTGAAAAGCTGAAGAATGAAGCACACTTGGATCAAGAAGAAGTTGAGGAAGAAGATGTGAAAAGGCCAAATTAATTGCATAAAGAAGTAGAAAGTGATCATTAAGCCAATGCCAAACATGGCTTGGCCATGTCTTGAAGCACGACCGTGTTCAATGCAACAACCAGCGGCCTTCTAGAAGCCTTTTAGCCCGAAACATGGCCAGCCCGTGTCCTGAAGCAAGATTGTGTTTCATGTCCTGTCAAGCTATAAAAGGATGTTTTCAAGGCATTTCAAGCCATTCTCAACCATCCTAAAGCATTCTTAGTTAGACCGAGGATCATTAGATAGTTTTAGGATTTCTTAACTTGGTTTCTTGTTCTTCTTTTGTTCTTTAAAGTTCTTGCAAGTTTTACTTTATTTTCATCTATTTATAGTTTTCAATCTTTTTCTTTTCTTTAGTTTGTTAAACATTATACAGTTCTTTAGATTAATAAATTTGATCTTTATTTTCATTATGTATGTGTAGATTCTTATCTAGGATTGGGAATAGCCCAATTATGGTTTTCTATCGCTATTGAATAATTTGCTTTTATAATTGCCTAACATTAATTAGTTTAATTGTTGCATGCTTGCAGTTGTAGTTTGATAAAATATATGGCCAGTATTTTGTCTAATTGTAGGTAGATAGTTAAAGTACCGAAAAAAGAAGATTATCACCAGAATTCAACAATTAAATAAAGAGATATTAATTACAAAAGTAAATAAGATTTCTTTGAGACTTGAATTTAGTTAGCATAGATCTTAAAGGGTTTAAATTGAACTAAACCATGAAAGTAGGCTTTTAGGTTGAGAGTAAATACTATTATTAGACCTCGAAAGAGGCTAGTAATGAATGAAGGCTAAACTATCCCCAATAATCCAAGTAATTTTGATAGAAAAGAATTTATGTTAGTTGTAGAAAAATCATAATTGTGGTGAATCCTAATCCTAGGATTTTTTAATAATTGAATTTAGTTTATTTATTTATTGTTGTTTCCTTTTTATTCTTTCTCTTTATTACTTGCAGCACTTTTATTTGATTTAGGCAACTTAGATTGCAAAACTCTAGTAATTGGTACAAAAATCCTTGTGAGACTCGACCCATATTCGCTAGTACTAGCTACAGCTATACCGTACGCTTAAAAAACACTGCATCAAGTTTTTGGCATCGTTGTCGAGATTTATTGCATCAATATTAGTTTGTTCTAAAATAAAGCTAATCTAAATTTTTTTTCTTTTCTTATTACTTCTCGTCTTTTCATTGTTCTTGTTGATTCTTGTTTCTAAATCACATGTGTTTCCCTTTTTATGCAAATAGCCCCTAAAATTCTTGTTCAATTAGATCCAGAGATCGAAAGGATGCTTCAAAGAAGAAGAAGACAGAGGAAATAAGAACAATCAGCAACTTTAGCAATGGAGCAACAAAATAATCATTCATTAAAAGATTTTACTACACTTGACACTCATGGCATTTATCCAAGCATTGTCAGGCCTGTTGTAGAAGCTAATAACTTCAAATAAAAGCCTACACTACTACAGATGGTTTAGTAAAATCAATTTGGAAGATCTCCCATAAAAAACCTAAATCTGCATCTATCAATCTTCTTGGAATATTGTGATACATTGAAGATTAATGGAGTTTCTTCTAATACAATACGGCTAAGATTATTCCCCTTCTCTCTCAGGGACAAAGCAAGAACTTGATTGTACTCTTTACTAGTAGGATACATCACCATATGGCAGTAGTTATCACAAACTTTCTTAGCTAAATACTTCCTCCCAAGCAATACAACTCAACTTTGTAATCAAATCACCACTTTTGCTCAAAGAGAAGGAGAGTCATTATATGAAGCTTAGGAGCGATTTAAGGAATTGCTAAGATTATGTCTCCACCATGGATTAGAAAAGTTGCTGATAGTCCATACCTTCTACAATGAACTTACCTAGAATATTCACATATCAGTAGATACCGCTGCAGGATGAGCACTTATGAATAAAATTGTTGGCGAAGCACATACACTCATTGAGGATATGGCTCAAAATCATTACTCATGGTCAAGTGAACAAGCCTTATCAAAGAAACCACTGGGTAAATATGAAGTTAATGATATAGATTATCTGTCTTCCAAAATAGATTCTCTCTTCCAGAAGCTGGATAAAATAAGCATTAATGCAGTAGGCTCTTTCAGGATTTCATGCAAAATTTGTGGATGCATTGGTCATATAGCTACTACATGCCAATTAAGGAACTCTTCTTTTCAAGGTAGTGAGTAAGTGAACTTAGCCAATAATTTTGCCCAGCCAGACAATCCTTTCTCAAATATATACAACTCAAGTTGGAGAGATCATCCTAACTTCTCCTACCAATAAAATCCAAACCTAGCACGTCATAATAACTTTAGATAGCCTCCTGGATTTTAACCTCAAAGACCTCCTAATCCTTCACCTCCACCAAAATCTAATCTTGAACAAATGATGAAGAATTTCATAGTGGCTCAAACCAAGCAGAATGAAGAATTTAGGATTCAAAACCAGACCATGAATGAAGCTATCAAAGACTTAGCTTCCAAGGTTAACTCATTGGCCACACATAATAAGATGGTAGAAACCCAAATTGCTTAACAAGCTAGTTCTTTAGCCTAAAGTCTAGGCTAACTTTCAGGTTAACCAAAGAATCCAAGGCAACATTGCAATGCCATTCTGTTGAGAAGTAGGATACCATTAGATGAGCGTAAAGTGGATAAAGAAGAGGTAAAAGATAATGATCCTAAAATCAAAGCTGAAGAAGTTGAAGATAGAAAAGAGGAAGCAAAAGAGGATAAAAAAGAAGAAGAGCCTACGTATATACCTCCTCCACCATGTAAGCCACCAGTATCTTTTCCTCAAAAATTAGTTAAAGCAAAATTGGAAAAACAATATGGGAGAATTCTGGATATCCTCAAGAAACTGCATGTTGATATCCCCTTCTTGGAAGCTGTTTCACAAATGCCTTCTTATGCCAAATTCCTGAAGGAGATCTTATCTAACAAAAGGAATCTTAAGGAGCATGCCACAATTACTTTGATTGAAGAATGTAGCACCATTATACAGAACAAATTACCTGAAAAACTCAAGGACTCAGGTAGCTTTTCTATTCCTTACTCCATTAGAGATATGCATATTGATCATACACTTTGTGACCTTAGAGCAAGTGTAAGCCTCATGCCTTTATCTATTTGTAAGAAATTTCAAATGGGTGATTTAAAGCTAACCATTCTCTCTTTACAATTAGCAGATCAATTTGTCAAATATCCAGTTGGCATCTTAGAGGATGTGCCTCTAAAAATTGGTAAGCTCTTTATCCTAGTTGACTTTGTGATATTAGATATAGAGGAAGATGCCCAAATCCCCATCATTCTAGGAAGACCTTTTCTTGCCACTGTTGGTGCCATAATTGATGTTAGGAATAGTAAGCTTTCCTTCAAAATAGGGGATGAGAAGATAGAATTTAATTTAGCTCTTGATATGAAGTGCTTTTCTCTTGAAAATACATGCTGTAAAGTTGATAAATTGAGCAAACTAAGAGAGAAGATATAATGAGTCATAATTTTGCTAAATCTTTTGAGCTTGGTCTTATGAGAAATTCTTCCCCTAGTGATGAAAATATTAAGGCTGCATTACATGCTAAGTCACTTAATGGAAGCCCTGCTTTCTCTGTAAAAGCAAGAACTGGGAAATTAGAAGTAGATCCAAAACACAAAACATTGGAGGATGATAAGGCTCCAAAGGTAAAACTAAAACCTCATCCTTCCAACTTAAGGCTGTATAAGAAAAGAATAAAGAGCCGACATCATAAGCAAAATCTGAGGTAGAATTTTCAAGAAAGAGACTGGGTTATGTTCTTCAACTCTTGAATAAAACTCATCCCAAACAAACCTCGCTCTTGTTGGATTTGCCCTTTTCAAGTTCATAATGCCCTCTCCAATGGAGCTATAGAGATCTGGAATGAAGCAACCAAACCCTTCAAAGTTAATGGCCAACAATTAAAACATTACTTGGTAGAAGAATCAACCGAAGAGAAAGTTACTTATACTCTCTTTGAACTTTATCCAATCAAATAACACTGCCAAAGGAGTCAAGCTTATTACTTAAAATAAGTGCTTCTTGGGAGGCAATCCATGTTTATTTTTTTTAGCTTTTGCAATATTTGCTTTTGTTTATTTGTTTTTCCCTTTCTTTTCAACTTTACAAGAACTTCTTTCCTTTACATTTTTAGTTTTAGTATGGTGAATTTGGGAACTAATTAAGGAATTGAATTGTAGATCATCTTTACATGTCAAAACATAAATTAAGAGAAGGTTTGATGAAGGAATCAACTTAAAAGTTTTAAGCAAAACAATGTTGGCAGCATAGAACACAGTTTGGGTGTGTCCTAGGACACTGCTGTGTTCCAAATAGAAGATGAAGTTAGAAAATCTAGTCTCAAACATGGCCTAGTCATGTCCTGGAACATAACTATGTTCCATGCAAGTTTCAGAACTAGAATTTTCCAACATCAAGCATGGCCAAGCCATGTCACTAACCACAACTGTGATTTGGCCCCTTTCAACAACATGGCTACTTTGCATCTAACATGGTCATTCTTCATCCAATACTTCTCTAATCATGTCTTCTCCCTTCTCTAATCATGCTCTTTTCCTTTTCAACCCACTGCATCATCTTTCCCCAAACTTCCTTCACTCTCTCATTATAAACCATTCTTTCACTCATCCAAATCATCATTTTCTTTTAGCCATCCTTCAAAGCCCATTCTTTCACCTTCTCTCCACCATCCTCTCCACCTTCATCCCCAACACTTTTGCATCCTCCAAGTTTAGCCAAATGAAAGAAGGAGATGCCTTGCATTTACAGCCAAAAGCCATATTGCTACACTACGCTGCTAAAGGCAAATTTTTGCAAAATTACTACCATTATTCTTCATAAATTACTGCTAATTGCTGAGACACTTTGAGTGCTGTTTTTGTGTTTATATTGCCCATTGCACTTAAATCTTTTTCTGCATCTGTAATGGTATCTGGAACATAACTTCCCACTATCATCTCCACCTGAAGACCAGTGATTTGGTGAGCTTTTATTCCTTCCTCTAAGTTATTTTCTTTTATATATACATTGGAAACAATATAGAATTTAAATATGGGGGATAGTTACTTTCTTTTCTCTTGGTCTATGCCTTGTAAATTTTTCTTTTCTTTTTCTTTTGAGTCATAGTTCATGTTTAAAAAAAATCACAAAAATTAACAACTCTCCTAATAAACTAATGTGGCAATAATTAGTTTTAGGCTTATAAAAGTTAGATTTGAGATAGATTTTGAATAGGTATTTTTGACTTACTCTTTTTTGCCTAATATTGAACCTTAGGCTTCCTAAAAACACTTTATTTATTGGGATTGTAATTTGCATGCGGTTGGTAAATCTTGGCATTATGAAAGTATGAAGATAGGAAGAGGTGAAGAATGAGAGTGTAAAAAAAATGAAAATTAAAAAAAAATTAGGAAAAGAACAAAAAAGAATGAAAAAAAAATCACACCCAAAAAGGTCTTTTCTCTGAGTACCTAAATTCAAGATCTAAAAAGACCTTTGGTATGAGTACCTAGATATCTATATCTCAGTGAGATGAAGTATAAAATGCACTCATTGGTAAAAAAAAATGAAATAAAAGGGTAGGGTAAGCTAGGGAGATCTGAAGGATGAAGGTCTTACTTGAGTGTCTTGAGAATTATTTTAGTGTATGTAAATTATAGTAATAATGGATAATATGTATAATAAAGAGATAAAGGTTTGATGTTAAGCAAGTGAAGATTAATTCTTAAATGCTTATTTATATTTCTGTTGATATCTTGCTAATTGGGAATGGAATTAATTATGCCACATCCGTTTGTTTGAATTGAGAGTAAGAATTCTCCCCTTTCTTTATTTGCTGATATGCTACAATTTGCTTAGGGACAAGCAAAAGATCAAGCATGGGGGAATTGATAAGTGAGAAAAATGCCTATAAATATGTTAATTATCACCTCTTAATTGGTTGTTAAATGGTGATTTTTGCTTTACTTTTGTTCTAGTTTTGTTAGTTTGTTCTTGGTACTACTGTAGTTTGTATTTCTCTTTCAGGTTAGCAAAATAGGTTTAAAAAGGAAGGTGAAAAGCTGAAGAATGAAGCACACCTGGATTAGGAAGAAGTTAAGGAAGAAGATGTGAAAAGACTAAGTCAATTTCATAAAAAAGTAGAAAGAGGTCATAAAGCCAGCACCAAACACGGCCTAGCTGTGTCCTGAAGTATGGTTGTGTTTGGTGCAATAGCTAGTGGCCTTCTAAAAGCCTTCCAGCTTGAGACACAGCCTGTGTCCGGAAGCATAATCGTATTATGTGTCCTGTCAAGCTATAAAAGGACATTCTCAAGGCATTCCAAGCCATTCTCAACCATCCTAAAGCATTCTTAGTCAAACTGAGGATCATTAGATAGTTTTAGGATTTCTTAGTTTGGTTTATTGTTCTTCTTTTGTTCTTTAAAGTTCTTGCAAGTTTTACTTTCTTTTCATCTATTTATAGCTTTCAATTTGTGAAGAATCAATTCTGAATTGATTCACATTCTGAAGTTAGTTATTGTAACATCCATATAGGTCAATATACATTTCACATCCATCCCATAAAAAAAACTCAATTACTCCAATAGTCAATACATCAATTATTTTGTCCCAAATTTGATGAAATAAATCAAAAACAATAAGATAATTGTAAAGAGCATTAACTCTAAGTTCAACAGCGTAAAAATTCAAATTGAAAATCATAGTCATCGAAGATTCTTATCATCAGCATCTACATCTAGCAAGTCATCATCACTTTGATTTGCTCCTTCATGACTAACATTGTGTTGCATGCATAGATGTAAATGAAATTAAAGAATTACAAATCCATAATAAGAAGCATTTCATTTAGTAATAAGAAGAAGCATCAATATAGACACTTGAATTATTCTGGTTACATAAATCAATAATGGCTAATCCTAATAATACCTTTATATATGAATAAAGTGGTGAATTGAAACTAATTAATAATACATGTTCATTGGTACAATAGATCTCCCAAGGCAATGCATTCTCCCTGACTTTTTCTTCCCAAACACAGCATGAAAGGCATCTATATTGGCATCATTAGAGTTTTGAGTCAACTCTTGAAGTTGTGATTATAAAAAAAAATAAAGAACATAACAAAGTAACTAAATTTATATTTTTAATTAGTGAAACTAAGAGGGAAAAAAAACAAACTGTTATTCATAATTTTATCCTATGTTTCTAAATCTAATGCTTTCCCCTTACTACCTTGATAAGTTTCGATGAACATATCTACTTGTATGAACTCTACATTATTCTCATTCTTAGCACGTTGCAATAAATGTAATGCAAGTAATTGTGTCTAAAATTGATTACAATTTACTTAAGATTCTATTAGGCACTTAACTAAGTTTTCTATTTATGTCCAAAACACTTAAATATAGTATTAATTGCTATCATATTCTTGCAAAATTAATAGGTCCCATTCGATGCCTCCACTTTTGTTAAGCTCTATTTCAGACATTCCTTTTGCTAATTTTCTATAATTCAACAAAATAGAAAGTCAAAATTTAACATTTTAGAGATATGAATTATATATAGTATGACATTCTACATGAATTTCTAAGTTTTTATCTCACTTGTAGTGGTTTAAGGCTCCAATATTTGATCAATGATGATGGTCAAATTTTCCTTGCCTTACATAAGGCATTGTCCTCTTTGGCTAGTCTCATGGTCATACAATTTTGTCTTTTAGGGAGATCTTGTTCCTAAAAGGTGCCTTGTCATTTAGGAGGGGCATATCCCTTCTTATAAGGCATAAAGTCACCTGACTTCTTATTAATGTGAGATTTTTGCTCATCCCTACCTCTTTTTACTATCAACATAAGCCCCCTAAGTCAGGTGGGCTTATGCGTAGTGAGGCATTAGGAGTCCCCACAGATAGAGCTAAATGATGATGGTCCTATTTTCCTTGCCCCATATGAGGTATTGTCCACTTTGGCCGATCTTGTGGCCACATAATTTTGTCCTTCGGAGAGATCTTGTTCCCAAAAGGCACTTCGTCATATAGGAGGGGTGTACCCCCACCTTGTAAGGCATAAGGTCACCTAACTTCTTATCGGTGTGGGACTTCTACTCATGTCTACCTCTTTTTTCCATTAACAATTAACTTTCTAAAGTGCAATTTTTGTATGTCTTTAGGATAATTTTTCAACATGTCATTTGATAAGTAGAAAATGTACCTATAAAAATACCTGATTTTATCTCTTAATTAGTCATTAACTTGTAGTTTTTGTCTATCTTT
>JANHAO010014010.1:0-15557 GCA_026873985.1 Saraca asoca | reverse complement strand
TTAACTTACACCTCATCATAATGAATGAAAATGTATAATAAAAATTATGTAGGCTCCAGCATGTTCTTGTCTAAATTTGCAAACACAGAAATTAAACAGATAATAAGACAAATTACAAAAAATAAATGGACAAAAAATAAACGGACAAATTATGTACCAAACACACAAGAAAATTTGCAAAAAAAAAAAAATTAAATAGAGAACCACAGAATCGGAAAATACAAAAAAAATACCAAAACAAACAAACAAATCCTTGTACCTTGATACCAGAACAACTGGCGATGACAGATGATGACGACGGATGACCAGCGGGCTGCTGCGGACGACGGAACGGAGCTGCTGCTACGCGGTTCTGCGATTCTGCTACTGCGCGAATATGCAGAAAATGAATTTGGGGACGAGTATAAGGGTTTCAAAAATTTCAACGAAAATTCCAACGGAAAATTTCCGTTGGAATTGAAAAAATAATCAAAACGCACCGTATAACTTAAGGATATTCCAATGAAAATTCCAATGGAATAAGTCCGTTAGAATACTCCAACGGATACATATTTCTGCTGGAATAATTCCAACGGATCGTCTGTCTGTGGGAAAATTTGTTGGAGTAATGCAACGGATTTATGGATTCGTGGTAAACTCCGTTGGAATATTCCAACGGAATAAGTCTGTTGGAAATTCCATTGGAAAGTTGTGATTTTCTTGTAGTGATCTATTACTCATGGATGTGTTATGTTATGGGTATTTTTAAATCCTCACAAATGGGCTGGTAAAAGCCTAGCGGACAAGGTCTAGCTAATAGAGGTTCAGTCCATATAAGAGTGAAGTTGCTACAAGAATCAGGCAAAAGCTTGTGATTGCACAAACCAAGAAAAAGCCAACCTATAAAAGCCAAATTGTAAGGAACAATCTGCAGAAGTTGACTGACAAAGGGCCTGTAGAAGCCGACTTGTAGGTTCAACTTGCATTTCTATAGAGCTCTGTGCAACACCCTAACCATGATAAATAAAGGAGAAATTCATTGTAAAGAGAGAGAGAGAGAGTTCTAAGAGCCAACTCTCTAGAGTGAAATCTCTGTAAAAATATTGTACACGGTAGACATTTTTCTAGCAATAACACCACTGTAGACATAGAAATCCAAATAAAGGATTTTAACCGGACTATGTTAAAAAACCTCTGTTGTCTTCTCCCTGTTCTTCCTTTTCTTTCTGTATTTGTTTGATACTTATACAATTGGATCATAGTTTGAGGTTTCAAAAACTATTCTATTCAACTAAGATTGGGCTTATTAAATTTTGCCATCAACATTTTGGCGCTAGAAGGAGGGCCTCATCTACGTCCTAATTAATTTTTTGTTCAACTGTGATGGCTGATCCGAACAAAACCAATCAGCCAACTTCCTTTTTGGTTTGGTTTGCAGCTAACCAGTAACTCATTCTGCCTTGTCAACAATGCCCTATTGCTGGAGATCATCACTTGTAGCTGAAGCACTATGAAGCTCACTGCTATAGTTGAGATTGGAAAATTTTCCTAAGGCTCAATCATTAGATAGGCTGTTTGAATCTCAGTAGCAAGGGACTGAACTAATTACTTCATTCTGCTTAAAACTCGTCTTATGCCAGCTAATGTTTCTATAGCCAGACCACAGCTAATAGGAGTTAATGCTTTTGTTCCTCCAGTTTGGAAATTTTTCTATCATAGCTAGAAATTTTGAGGTGCTATCCTGCAATTGGGTGAGGTTGCAACACCGATCCTTTTAGTTGGTGTTGCTACGAGCTAAAGATAGCATCAAGCTAAGGTATATTCAAGACAGCATCGAATTGAGGTGCCTTCAAGATAATACTGAGTTGAAGTGTGTTCAAGATTGCATCATTCTGTGCTAAAAGAGCTCTGGCCTCAAGTGATTTTGCACAACTATGCAATGAGACAAGGTTCGATGACGAGTTTGCATAGCCACATAGGACAATTTGAAGACGAGCTCATGCGGTAACCATACAGTAGCTTGATTCGATGACGAGCTCATAGCCTACATTGACTCGATTCAATAATGAGCTCACACCAGCAACATCATTCTCAATTTGGTTTTGGACATGAGCATGGTGTAACTACAAAAATTCTCAGTGCCTTAAATTGTATTGCGAGAACTTTGCTACTGGAATCTATTGTGATGATTGGAACTACTCAAATTGTCATAGTAATGTGGATAATGAGGCTACCAGATAGGAGGCAATTGAAGTAACATTAAAGCATAATCTGAATGATTTCAAACTAAAAATTGCTAGCAGCCTACGTGGATCAAGGAATTCTAGGGAAGACGTGGCTGAAATCTGGGTAGTGGGAAAGCATAATAAAGGTCATCACTATAAGAAATCTGGTTGTCTTTAGAAGTATTATGAGTGCTACCAAGCCAATATATTCTACTTTGAAAATTATAAATACATAGGTTGCAAGAATTTTGAAGGAAGCAAATAAAGAAGAGTTGTTTTCCATGAAGAGTATAATTCAATTTATGCAAAACAAGCCCCCAATGCTATTATTAATGGAGCAATTGGATCACACATCAAGGTGACCCATATAACACCCAAGAGGGGAACTTAAGAAATATCTTCTGTTCCTCTTGTTCTCAACACTGCCAATATAGCAATATTAGGTTCTTTAAGATCTATATACAGGTCCCCATTGGCGGGTGTCCTTCAGCCACAGGATGTGAAGTATCTTTGTTCATTTTTTGTGGCTATCTCAAGAGCTGCTACGAAGATAGTTACAGAAGAAAGAGGAGAAATAGACCAGCAAATAAAGATGGATAATCGTGAAGCTTTTATTGCATCATCAGATAGGTTGCTGAAAGATGCTAATGAAATAGCCCAGAGGCCACTTTACAATGATCATTCAAATTATGGTGAAACAACTAGAGTTGGAACCAGTGATTCTGAATTAGATGGAGTTGATATGCACAACTATAGTAGACCAACATCACCAGGAACACTAGCATTGATGTGTGATGTACGGGATGAGATGTTTTTTGGCTAATGGTTCTGCCAGTGGAAAATAGCCATGGCAATGGTATTGTGAACGTTACACTTGCATAGGCCCAATCATCGCTTGCATATAGATGAATCATTATGGCTTTTCTTTCCCTCCCTCTTCATTTGGCAATTACCCTGCCACAGCCAGGGAGACCAAACTATGGTAGCCAATCCAACTCCGTTTCAACTCACTCTCATTCCCGATCTCGATTCCAATGAATCGATGTCTTCTACCGATGACCAATGCACTCAAGCTGAGTCTCTCTTCAACCTCTGTGAGCAAAATCACCCTGATGCACTCTCTTAAACTCACTCACTTTCTACAATCTTCTCCTCCCCATCACCAATTTTGTGTCTTGGCGAGTTGCATTTTGATCCCATGCAAGCTTCTTCTCGGTATCGATCTAGTTTTGGACATGTGTTGATCTCGCAGTAACCATTTTGGTGTTAAGCTCAAACATATAGGATATCAGCAATGAAGCTCCCCTGGCCATGCAGTGAAACTAGGTTTGGTGCTAAGCTCATGCACATTAGCCTTGTAGTGACTAGGACAAGCTCGTATGGCCATACAATAATGGGGATGATTAGCTCACATAGTCATTAAGCACCTAGGTTCAATGCTGAGCTCGTACCGGCCATGCAATGCAACTAGATTTGATGATGAGGCTCGCGCAAAGTGGCCATGCAATAAGGCTGGGTTCGATGTTAACCAGCAACAGCAGTGTGATGTTAAGCTCGTAGTAACCATGCAATGAGATGGTTCAATGGCGAGCTGGCGCAATGACCATGTACCAAGATCGGGCCCGATGGCGAGCTCGCACCATTCATTAAGTACTGAAGATGATGTAGGTTGTCACCTATAGATTGCTCATCCAATCCATCTTAACCATGTTCCTTTTGGTGACCCTTGCTCACCTTTAGATGAAGCAGGACACAGTTCAACTTGACTCCAAGGTTATGTGAAAATTATCTGAGCTTGACAGAGTGAAATTATCCACTACTTAGCCTATCTAGCTAAGAAGTACATGAACATAACTACTTCCACTACTCCAATTGTTGTGCCATAGTGGAGAAGCACTTGCTGGAGATCATTCGTAAAACATCAATCCAAAGATCACTAGCAATTGCAAAGGAGGTTGCCTCTATGACTTGCCATGGCATTGAGGTTGCATTAGCGGTTAGTAGGGGTAGTATATTCATGGGTCCTCATAGGCTAGAAGTAATGGCTTCGACCGCTCATGAGCAGATTATATTGGGATGTTGGTGACTGTAATGAATGATATATTTCTTCAAGCAACAATGGAGAGTATTGGCATCCCTACTTGGATGCAAGTCACATTTTGCATGTCTAGGTTACAGAACCATATATACAACAATGAGCTATAGGGAATTTGGAAAAAGAAAGGTTTGTCATTTTTGCTGTTAGAACTGGAAACCCATTCTTTACAATTGACACAACTGTAGCACTCCATTGTGCAGAAATTAATGCAGAGGTCATGCTCAAAGCAACAAATGCTAATAATGTAAATGATGATAACATAAGGAAGAATCCACACGCTTATCTTCTTATACATTGTCATATCAGGATGTGACATCTCAAAGCCATTAAGGTCTGCAATACAATCATGAAACTGAGGATGCCCTTAGCAACATGCACTACTTTGCAACCTAAAGTTGACAATGTAGTTTAGGATAGCTGCGAGCTAAAGACGGCATCGCGAGATGAAATGTATCCCAAACGACCTCAAGCTCGTGCCTTCAGCCTTCATGAGCTCAAAACAAATAAAACTAAAAGCTTGTATCAAAGATATTGATGTTGCTTGCATTATCACTTTCAAATATTAGTTCATCAGGCTTTCAGCATTGGATTAATTGCTGATCTATTGCTTTGGAAGAAGTGGGCTAAAGCTACATCCTTTCTCATTATAATATTATACCAGAAGTAAACTCTCGCCCTTCCAATCTAGAAGGAGCATTCAATTTGGCAAAGTTATGATGTGCTAATTCTCACAATCCACTACTCAATATGCCAGTTGAGGCACACCTAATCACCTACTGAGCACTCATCATGCCAACCAAAGTGCACTTAATTGCCCACTGAGCACTTGACCTCGTGCCAGCCAAGGCGCACCTAATTTCCCACTAAGCACTCGAACTCATGCCAGCTAAGGCACACCTAATCGTCTATTGAGCACTCAAACTTATGCCAGTTGAGGCATACCTAATCGCCCATTGAGCATTGGACCTTGTCCCAATCGAAATGCACTTAACCACTCACTGAGCACTCGACCTCATGCTAGTTAAGGTGTACCTAATCACCCACTGAGCACTTAACCTCATGCCAGCCGAGGCACATTTAATCGCCTATTGAGCACTTGAACTCGTGCCAGTAGAGGTGCACCTAATCACCCATTGAGCACTTGATCTCATGCCAGCTGAGGTGCACCTAATGCCTATTGAGCACTGGACCTTATGCCAGCCGTGGCATACCTAATCATCCATTAAGCACTCAAACTCATGCTAGCTAAAGTGCACCTAATCACCCACTGAGCACTTGAACTCATGCTAGTTGAGGCACACCTAATCATCTACTGAGCACTCGACCTCATGTTAGCCGAGGCATACCTAGCCACCTACTGAGCACTCAACCTTGTGCTAGTCAAGGTGCATCTAATCACTCATTGAGCACTCGACCTTGTGCCAGTCGAGGCGAATCCATGCAACCTCCTGGGCACTCAATCTCGTGCAAGCTAAGGTCCATCCATATTAACAATGTGTGACCTACCTAGGCACTTAGTCTCATACTAATTAAGGTGCAGCTTTCATATGGCCTATTATCTTAAGGTGTAGCTCTCATGTGACCTGTCTGGACATTACACTCCTTACTGACCGAGGCACTTTCGTGCTCATTCTCATTACCAGCCAAGGCACTCTAATGCTCATTCTTATTACTAGCTGAGGCACTCTGGTGTTCATTCTCATTACCGACCGAGGCATTCCAGCACTTATTCTCATTACCAGCTGAGGCATTCTAGTGCTCAAACTCATCATCAACTGAGAAACATTAACATGACTGATTGGTCATTCAACTTACTTAATATTTTATTTAGCTATGATTTGCAGGAATTTATTCATGTCAACCTACATATTATCTTCTGAGATACATTGAACATCAAACACAATGCACAAGAATCATGAAAAAGTTCATTCATCAAAAACCTCATTTAATAAGGTAAATTTACATGAAAATTCAAGAATACAAATTGAAGTAAGCCTACGGCTACCATAAAAGGAGGACCTGGCTTTTAGGAGCCAAATCCTATGAGCTAGCAGATTAACGAGCATGCTAACCACTCAAGCTTCTTCGTCCTCCTCAGCTAAAAGCTTATCCCTTGGCGTTATTGCCCAAGGTACTTGGAGAAGCCAAATTGACCGTGCAATAAGGTAAAAGAACATGGTTGGAAGGGCTAAATTCCATAACACAACCATAAGGAGGTTATGAAATTTGCATAAAACTTCCCAGGATCCTCAAAGAGGAATTGTCCATGGGAACCTCATGCAGTAGGCCATACATGCCTTGAAACATTCTGTCAAAGACCAGACCATCAAAGACATGAGGGCCTTAGCCAATGCATCCATCAAGGCATTCTATGAAAAGCAAAAAAGACTTTTTATGCCTTATAAAGACTAGTCTAGTTTCACTGATGGATCCAAACACTGTGCAGCTACCCTCAATCATACGGCCCTACAAAAAATATGGTTGCTATGCCAACGGCTATAAAACGTGCACATTAAAAGTATAGTCTACACAGAAGTAGCAAGACAAGAAGTCTAAAATGATAACTCTATAGAATACATGCATAAACTTTCGCCAGCAAGTTTCAGCTCCTAGTCCATAGAACGAACTGTGAGATAGGGGCTAAAGTTATAGGTATTTTTAGGTCCTCACAAATGGACTGGTAAAAGCCTAGTGGACAAGGTCTAGCTAATAGAGGTCTAGTCCACATAAGAGTGAAGTTGCTGTAGGAATTAACCAAAAAGCTTGTTGATTGCACAAACCAAGAAAATGCTAACCTATAGAGGCTAACTTGCAGGGAACAGTCTGCAAAAGCTGACTGACAAAGGGTCTGCAGAAGCTGACTTGCAGGATCGGCTTGCATTTCTATAGAACTCTATGTAACACCCCAGTCAGGATACATAGGGGAAAATTTATTGTAAAAAGAAAGAGAGTTCTAAGAGCCAACTCTCTAAAGAGAAATCTCTGTAAAAATATTGTACACGGTAAACATTTTTCTAGCAATAACACCATCATGAATGTAGGAATCCAAACAAAGGATTTTATTCAAACCATGTTAAAACCTCTGCTATCTTCTCCCTGTTCTTCCTCTTCTTCCTGTGCTTTCTATATTTGTCTAATATTTATACAACTAGATCGCAGTTTGAGGTTTTAAGAACTATTTTGGTTGAGTAAGTTTAGGCTTACCAAATTTTACCTTCAACATGTTGTTATCCTTATTGATTTTCCAGCTTGATGAATTTCACTCAAATCGATGACTTCGAAGAGTTTAGAGGTGATAGGAATTTCAATGCTTCTTCTCTTTACTGGATGTTGTGTCTGATTTTAGAAATAAGATATTTATTTATTGACATACGAAATAGAATGCAAACAGATAATGGTTCACATTTTATAATTATTTCTTAATATCTTAAAAAATATATATTTGATGTTTATCTCCAACGATTCAGATCTAGAATGAAATCAGAATACTGGTGGATCCCTTTTCATCACTTCTAAATTTTCACTAAAACCACTGGATGAAGACAACGCTTGGAAATTGTAGTCCTCATCTTCTACAATAGTATCACATGAAACCAACACAACATAAAAGGGAATTGAATCCATTTTCTATAGTACTAAATTTAAAACATTTGCCGTTATTGTCACTATCTTTGTAGAGAATTTGAATTTTTTTATTATGTTTCTATTGGAAAAATATAAAATGTTTTGAATACAGCACTTCATCACCTGACTAAAATACGTAAAAGGCTGAAGTTTTAATGAAATTTGTTTGATAATTTACAACTTAAAAAGAACATTAAGCAAGAAAGTGTTCACCGAGTTTAGAAAAAGAGGTGGCATAGAAGTTGTTACCGCTGCCAACCAAACCAAGTTCTCCTCATAATTATATTTCTTTCTCCTTCGTTCTACTAGACCATTTTCTTTCTGTCACAAAAGATTTCTTTTATAAAATATTAAAATTTTTGACATTATTTAACGCATCAGAGCAATAAATTTAGCGTTTGATTAAGTTATTAATTTTCATATACTGCAGCATATTATTTAATTTAAGAAAATGAAATTTGTCTTTAAATGTATATATTTATTTATATTAGTTATAGAAATTATACTATCCAAACCAATGAGTTATTAGTCTAAGGGGTTGTTTGGTTCACACAATGTTGTGGCTATTTCTGGAACAAAGTAACATAGGCTGGCAAAGGCCCAACAGGGAACGAGTTTAACTGAAAAGGGGCCCAGGCCATCTAAAAACTAAGGTCGCTCAGCAAGGGTATTAGATCGCCATCAGTGAGCTCAAGACACAGGACGAGGGCAAGGTGGTAACCCTGACTCATTAAGGATGGACTCCATCTTGCTGGTCAAAGCATGTTGTCACAACCGTCCTCTGGAAGATTCATTTTGATTAAACCTGAGTACGAGACTAACTAGCACAGCCAACAAGTCACCCAACCTGAGCTTGGACTACCAACCGAGCTCACCCATGCATGGGTATGGAACTCCTAAGTCTAATCATCAGCCAAAGGCACATTCTCCCAACCAACAAATCAGTCCCCAGAACTGGCACTAGCCTCTAAAAACTGATAGTGAATTGCCAAGCATTTATTACCCACCAAAGAATTTATTACCCATAGTGACGGAAAAGATGGTTTTACAATTTGACAAATTATACTTATAACCTCCTTTACCTCTATAAATAGAGAGGGGAATCATTGTAATAAAGAGAGAGAAAAAAGATATGTAGAAATTCTGCCAAATTATGAGAGATTATATGTACTATTACTTTACTGAAATATATAGAGAAACAACCACAAAAAGAAAATACAACTACTGTGGACGTAGGGGTCTTACTGACTTTAGTCGTACAATGTTAAAAATCTTTAGTGTTCACTTTATTCTTCCTTCTTCATGCTCTTGCTGTTTTCTTGCTTTTTCACACCTTTTATAGTAGTTTAGGCTTTAGAACCTTTGGTTGATCGATTTTCAAAATTGATTATTAATATTTTGGCACTAGAAGGAGGGCCAGAATGCTTTTCTACTGACACACCAACCTACTGAGATGGCAAAAGAAAGAACAACCAAGAGTTCTAATGCCACAACCAATCAGTTAGGTGATCATAGAGAGTAATAATAGAACATGTTAGCAGATGGAAACTAATTTTTGATTAGTACTTCTTCTATCCCTACCACTAGCCAGCTCGTCTTCGTTCCCTTGGGAGCTAACGATTTACAAGCATTACATCAGTGCCAAGAAGTGCTCAAGAATACAATTAGGAGGCTTGCTGACGTAGTTGCAGTGTGTTGACGATGAAATTTGGGTCATGCAGAAGACCTAAACTTCAACCAACGGGGAGGAGTTTAGGGATCCAATACTGCTTCCGAAGTGTAGGAGCTGGACCAAGAGGAAGAAGGGATGGAGAGACAGCGAGTTTAACGTGGTTCGGCTAAATTTGGGCGGTACCAGACCATACGTCCATAGTGGAAATTTTATTGATGTATTGAGAAATTATTTTAGTAGAGCTTCTGCTTATAGAGTTTGGCCTCTCCTCTCTCTTTTAACAATGCAATCCTATTGATAGAGGAAGGAGGAGTTACATGCATTAATTACAAGCTAAAGTTGTGTTATATCAAGCTATAAATAGAAAAGGTAGTAAAGAGGCTATAAATCGGCTAATGCAGAATGTAGGCTGCGGGGTGAGTGCCCTTGGTCGGCTGTAAACTGGTCTCTATCTGCGTCTGCTGCTTGGTACAGTTGTGCCAAGTGAGGTGCTGGGCATCCTGAGCAAGAATTCCTGGCTCAGGGGCATTAGTGAGCTTGGTGGTGCTGTAGCGAGGTAGCGGGCTCGATTAGGGTGATCGGCTACCTGATGAGCTAGTCTTGTAATCTTCTCACTAGATCACTGGGTTGCTACCTTGCGAGGCGAGGGTCACTTTAAGGGATGCATCTAAATGACTTTACTGCATTGCTGCCTCGTGAGGCAAGGCTTGTGTTACTGGATGGTGCTGGGACTACTTCATTGTGCCGCTTTCTGATGGGTGAAGTGAAGCTCGCTGAGTACCTTTGGCATGCCTAGGGCTACGAGCTTTTAAGGCCATTTTTAGTATACAACATAAGCCCCCCAACTCTCAGTTTGCTTTATGGACCGAGAGTTGTAAGTTTCTGATGCTTGATTCGTATTTCAGCCAGTGTCCTCCCTTGATCGAGGTGTCATGTTAGATGTCTTTCTATTCTGCTTTAGGCCATGCTTTCTTCTCTTTGCCATTTTTAGCCATTGGTGTGGCATTGTCACTCATTTCGGGCTGTTAGATGAGGATCAGGTCAGATACCTTCTGGATTCTTCAAAGGGTCGAGCAGGTCTTTTTATAGCCTGGGGCATTCTCTCTTTTGTCTCAGAGAAACTCAATGAAGAAGATTGAAGAGCCCCTACATTTTGGTGCCTTAGCTTATGATGAAGCTTGCTGAGACATGGATGGCCTGTTGCAGAGTGTCAAGAGACATGGATAGCCCGTTGCACGTGGCTCCGTCGCAGGATCCACCTGGCGGGCTCTTAGGGGATCTTGTTCTGACTTCAGGCCATCTCCTCCAGTCGTCGCTTGTGGCGCTACTACCTGGCCAGCCAGCTTCTATGACTTTTTGCTTGCTCTAAGTCTGGCTCAGGGGGACACGCTGAAGGAATATAAGCAGAGCAACTTGGGCAGTAGTTGTCCTTTCTGCAGGCACGAGCTCGGTGACTGACCTTCTGCTCTTCTTATAGAAATGGTTATATCGGGTCATTGAGCTTCTTGCCTTTGTTTCTGCATTTCTTCTCTTGATGTAATTTTGCCTCGCTGGTCGAGGTCTTTTTGCTATATGAGTTTTCTTTCTCTTTGAATGCTTTATCGGATGCTTTGCGCATCACTGTATGTAAACTTCTAATGATCAATAAAATTTTTCTTTTTGCCCAATCGGCTATGCTTTATTTTTCTAACTGCTTAATTTATTGTGAGTGAAAGAGAGGGGTCACATGCGAGCTATTCCCAAGAGATCTCATTCGCGACATGAGAAACTCGTCCACACGAGAGCTGTGGGAAATTCATCCACATAAGAGCTGCAGGAAATTCATGTGAGAGTTACAATGATTTTGTTTTAGATTCTTTGTGCCATAGTGGGCTGGTGGCTAGGGTTTTGTTTTGTTTGCCAAAGTTTTGTTTTGTTATGGCAAGGTGAAAATTGTTCACTGAGTTTTTGTTTTGTTTGAGTTTTCGTAGCCACGAGATAGGCTCAGGGGCCATCTCACCCTCACGTGTTGCAAGGTAGGCTCAAGGCCATCACACCCTCTATTTTGTTTTCGAAGCCACAAGGTAGGCTTAAGGCCATCTCACCCTCGGGCATTGCGAGGTAAGCTCAAGGCCGTCTCACCCTCGATTTTGTTTTCGAAGCAACGAGGTAGGCTCAAGGCCATCTCACCCTCGATTTTGTTTTGTTTTGGATTTGTTGTAAGGAGATTACATAGTAATGCTGTAATGAGGTGAAAACTATTCACTGTAGCGAGATTGCACAGTAATGCTATAGCGAGGTGAAAATCGTTCATTGTAGTGAGAAAGCAATGACGGAGTGAAAACTCTTTGTCTAGATAATGCTTGGCCAATCGGCAACTTACATTAATTCAACATACAATAGTTGATACCATTAGCCACCATTAATGACAAATGAATGCTACAAGATCATAATATGGTTTTGATAGAGGGCCCAAGCTCTTGGGTGAAAGCTCGCTGGGCTTGCTGAGCGCGCTCCCTCAGTGGTGTTACCACATAATCCTGTAGCTGGCCTCTTCTAATGAGGTCTTCAAACGCATCTTTCAATGCTCGACACTCTGAGGTGGTGTGTCCAGCCTTATTGTGGTAAGCACAAAATCTGCTTTGGTCTCTAGACTTGATGGGTGCCCTCAATGGTCTAGGCATTCTAAAGTCCTCGTTATGCCTTTCTGCGGCAAAGATTCAGTCCTGTGTGTTTGACAGGATGCTGTAGCTCACAAAGTGGCCTTTAGGTCACTGAGGTTTCACCTTTTTCACGATATAAGTAGGGTTGTTGTGACTCTTACTACCCCTCTTTTTGCTTGCGGTGGGACCACTATGGCTCGTTTTATGCTTGGGTTCCTCCATTCTGAAGGTTTCTTCCCATCTTATTTATTTGGTTGCCCGATCATAGAATTTGGCAAGGTCTCGAATGGGGGACATGTAGAGGCTTTAGTACAATTTGCCATATTTACGAAGTCCCGCTGAGATAGCAGTTAGAATGCTTTCCTCCGAGGGGTTCTCCATAGAGTTGGCCTCATGCCTGAATCAGGTTACATAGTCCTTGAGCGGCTCATCCTTACACTGGAAAATCATTGCAAGATGGCAAGGAGGCATGAGTTACTTCTTCAGTGCTCGATATTGGTTAACAAATTTCCTTTCATATTCTTCCCAGCTGCCGATGCTGCAAGCCGGGAGGCATCTGAACCATGCCTGAGGTATTCCTCCCCTAATGTGGTGGGAAAGACATGGCACTTCACTAGGGGGTCAATAGTCTAGAGGTCTATCTAGGTGTTGAACGCGTCCAGGTGGTCACTCAGGTCGCTATTCCCGTCATACAACGGGATAGCGGGAATTTTGAGTTTCTGTGGGAGAGGTTACGTCTTGATCTCCATAGAAAATGGGGAGGTTTCCTCATGGCGAGGCTAATGGTTCTGAGGCTATGGATGCTCTTGTAGCCGTTTAAGCTTGTGAAAGACTTCCTCCATTGTCGGTTCTGTATCTTAGATTGAGGGGTGGAGCTTCCCGCTCGTTAAGAGCCCCCCAGTTGCTGGCTATCATGATCTTCATGAGTTTCCTTTTGAGCCTCTTTATGAAGCTGCTGGAGCTATACCATCAGTTATTCTTGTCTCTACATGCTCTGAGCTTAGGCTTGCACCATTGCTTTAACAGTTTCTGCCAGTTCTCTTACCGTGCTTTTGAGCACCAGATGAGGTTGGCCGGGGATTTGTGCCTCTTGAGTTTCAGGAGCAGTAGTAGACTGTTAGCGAGCCCCCACAATTGGAGTATCCATTGGTTGGAGGGCTGGAGTGGTTAAGCTCCAAGTTGTTCTCCCTCTGGCCATTATTGGGCTGCGATGGAAACTTTAGAGAGCAGATGGTCCCCATAGACGGTGCCAAAATGTTAACGATGAAATTTGGTTTGTGCGAAAGACCCAAACTTCAGCCAACGGGGAGGAGTTCAGGGATCCAATGCTACTTCTGAAGTGTAGGATGAGCCAGACTAAGAGGAAGAAGGGATGGAGAGACAGTGAGTTTAACGTGGTTCAGCTAAATTCAGGTGGTACAGGACCCTACGTCCATGGTGGAGATTTTGTTGATGTATTGAGAAATTATTTTAGCAGAGCTTCTGCTTACAAAGTATGGCCTCTCCTCTCTCTTCTAATAATGCAATCCTATTTATAGAGGAGGGAGGAGTTACATGCATTAATTACAAGCTACAATTGTGTTACATCAAGCTATAAATAGAAAAGACAGTAAAAAGGCTACAAATCGGCTACTGCAGAATATAGGTTACGGGGTAGGTCCCCTTGGTCAGCTGTAGACTGGTGTCTATCTACGTCTGCTGCTTGGTACGGCTATGTCAAGCGAGGTGCTGGGCATCCTGAGTGAGAATTCCTTACTCGGGGGCGTCATGGGAACCTACCATAGCGAGCTTGGTGCTGTTGTAGTGAGATAGTGGGCTTAAGCAGGGTGATCAGCTACCTGACGAACTGGTCTTGTAATCTTCTCATTGGATGACTGGGTTGCTGCCTCGTGAGGTGAGGGTCGCTTTGAGTGATGCATCTGAATGACTTTACTATATCGCTGCTTCGTAAGGCAAGGCTTGCATCACAGGATGGTGCTGGGACTATTTTGCTATGCCACTTTTTTATGGGCGAAGTGAAGCTCGCTAAGTACCTTTGGTATGCTCGGGACTACGAGCTTTCAAGGCCACTTTTAGTATACAACACAGTGCTAGCTCGAGCACACACCCAAAGGGTTTAAGGACAAGTTGGAGTTGCTGCGATTGGAAGAGTAGTCCAAGAGCCATAAAGAAAGACATTGACTTAGAAAGAGAAGCTGGCTGGAGAAGAACCTCAACGAGTAGACTCAGCTCACTCCACCAACTCATGACTTGAATTTGAGGGTCGTCAAGCTCACAAGTATGATGGAAATCGATGACCACTCGCATCACACTGAGGGCTCGAATATAGATCATGATAGTACCAAGGGTCAACAATTTGAAATGCAGGATTCAATGATGGAGGAGCTACTACAAAAGGTACAATGATTGGAGAAACATCCTCTAGTTCAAGACCATTTAGATTACTTTGAGGAGAGGACCTCATTTTCCAAGGAGGTCAAGACAAAGCCTCTCCCCCGTAAATTCAAGGTTCCTACCATCCTACCATACGATTGGAGAAGTGATCAATATGACCATTTGGATGCCTTTAACATCCAGATGGATCTTCAAAATACTAACCCTTTGGTTAAATACCGTGTCTTCCCAGCTACTCTTGGAGATGTACTCTGAGCATAGTTCAAAAGCCTCCCAGCTCGTAGCATCAATAGCTGGAAAGAGTGCAAGAAAAAATTTATCAATCAATATAGAGCTCTCAAGAGGCAGCTTGCACCATTGTGTCACCTCACCATAATCTTTCAACGGAGGGATGAATCATTAAAATATTACATTATGAGATTCCAGTGTAATGTTAACAATGTAGAGAATCCTTCCAACGACAGCATCCTAATAGCAATCTTGGTAGGGTTCCACAAAGACAAAAAGCTATATGAAAGCATATATAAATCTTCAGTGAGGGATTTAGGAGAATTCTATGAACGAGCTGCCAAGGAGATTATATGGGAAGGGACCTTCGGTCCAAAGAAGCTCGGATAGAGGAATAAGATGAGTAGCTCTGCTCAGCCAAAATAAAAGAGGAAGCAATAGCAAGAAAGGTAAAATGGGCCAAAATGATGGCGTTGACATCCAACATGTGAAGAAAGTCAAAAGGGAGTGACCTCAACCATAAGGTTGCTGATAGAATGTCGAGTTCAGTCAAATTAGAAGATTTATAAGCTGGATTACCCTATGCTTTTTGCAGTATAAGGCAGCCTAAGTCGAGCCCTTGGATCTTCTAATATTAGCAATCTAATTAGGAGATGAATGAGTGGGGGGGTTTGTTAACAGCAGCTTAAATGGCA
>JANHAO010014009.1:0-15561 GCA_026873985.1 Saraca asoca | reverse complement strand
ATGATTTATAATATTTCATAATCATAAAATCATTTTATATATATACATGGGATCCTAAAGTGAAGAGGATTATCCACTCACCTTGGACTCTAAATTGTCCACATGAAGAAGATTCCCTACGACCTCACAATCAAAGTATCAACATTCTCAATATCTTTCCAAAAATGTTTCTGAAGTAAATTAACAACAGAATATGATTTTTTAGGAATTTTACACATAAGGGGGTTTTACACAACTATCTTGAAATCTTAATACACGATTACTACGGAATAAATTTTTTGTTCTAGGATTGTTCACTAGGGTCTAAAGTGTTAGTAGCCAGCTCAACCAGAGCTGGGATGCTACCAGTGAGCCTGTGAAAGTTGTTGAATATACTATACTATTAAGATCTTTTAACATGAATATCTTGAAAAATCAACTGTAGAGTTACTATAAAATAAATTCGATGATTTAGAATTACTCACTAAGTCCAACTACACTAGGAGGCAGCTCACCGCTGGCCAGAACTTCACCGGTAGGCCAGAAAGAGCCGATGGTCAGACCAGCAAATAGACAGGGGAGCTAAGCTATTACACATTCATACGGCCAAGGAAATTGCTGGAAAGAGGAAGATTATGCGCCGCTGACAAAAAGGAGCTCGGACGGCGACCAAATCCTCATGGCCGAACGGCCAAATCACGTCGGTAAACCAGAACTACAGCTGGCCAAACTGAAACTAAGGAAACAAGAGGCTGGCGAAAGGAGGAAGACGACGGCAACGAAGCTAGACTGCGATGCTCACCAGAGGAAGGGAGAGGGAGAGAGCGTGCCAGTGGGAAGGAGAGAGGGAGAAGAAGTCGGTGAGAGTGAGAGAGGGAAGAACCGGAAACGGTTTAATAGGGAGGCCAAACTCACTAGAAAAATTAGGAGTGAGAGGGTTGAAAATATCAGCCATAGGAAACCAGAAATCGGCTGGGCCGGTTTCAGCCAAAATTTTCACTTTGGCCCCAAAATTTTATGTTATTCCGAGATTTGCCCCACCGAAATCAAAACCTTTCAATTCAGTCCCTATTAAAATTTCAATTTAGTCCTTTTTGAATTCAAATTTTATTTTAAAATTTTATTTTTATGTTTTCCTAATTTTTCGGGTGTTACAGATTCGCTCACTTTTGGTGCTTAATTGAATTTATTTAGTAAATTTATACTATTTTAGACTATTTCAAGTTTTGAGGCATATCTTGTGCTCTAGACTTCAATTTTGGGTGATTCTTATGTTAATGGAAAGCTATGAGAAAGATATAAAAATGTCATGAAGAGTCCCTAGTCCAATTTAGTCATTTTGAAAGTAAAATAAAGCCAATAAGTTAGAACAAAGTGTTAACCTGTAACCCAGAACTAGTTTCAGTGTTTTTATCATAAGTGGAGTTACACCATTTTGAATTAATTATAGTTGGACTATTCTAAAAAGTCATCTCAATTTTTAGCCCATAACTTGTGCTAGGAATCAAGTTTTTCTGTGAGGTTAAGGCCATTGGACTCTTAAGTGACTAAGCCACATCCAATGAAGCCTCCTTCCTTTTGGTTTGAATTCTTGTTAGATTTAAGTGAATGTCTTGAATGCTCTTTGAGAATTTAAAAGAAATTATCAGATTTGACTTTAATGGATGTAATTACTTGGATTGGTAAGCAAGAATTAATTGTTTTCATTGATTAAAGAGTAATTTAGATTGCAAGAACAATTAATCAAACAAAATTTGTGCAAATGAAATGTTAGTGCAGTAAAATATAAAACAAAGCAAAATTTTTAATGTGGTTCCACTTCAATCAAAACCATGATTGAAGTATATGTCCACTTGACCAAATTCTCAATTGGATGGTCCTAATTTTATTACAAATCACACAAGAATTCATTGGGCTCTTCAGAACCAGTTTTGATACAAAAATTCTTTACACCTTCTAAAACTATGATAAACTTCACAATTTGAGAAGATGGAAAGGGAAGATCAACCACTCCCTTTGTATCTCAGATTTCTAAAACCTAGAAATTAAAAATAGAAACAAGATCTTAAGATAGAAAATACAAACTTGAATTGAGATGTGGATCTCAATTATTTAATGTGTGATCTCCTTCAATATGATCCAAGAATGATTTGATTTGATGAAAATAGATGAGGTAGATATAGATATGTTTTTGGCTTTGTATTCTCTTAGTTTTCATAATAGAAGATATATTTGAAATGAGACTCGCTTATATTTATAGTGTGGCAACTAACATTTAAAAAATAACTAACTTTTAGACTATGCATCACTTCATGAATCGATTCAGAATGTGGTCACCAACTTATGAATGGATTCATCTATGAATATCATTAAAAACTTCATGACTAAATCGATGTGTGAATCAATTCACACTATCATGTAAAGAGGTCATTCACAAAAATTCCTAACCTTCAGTGAAAGTAATTTTCAAAACAACTCTTCATGAATCGATTCATGACTCTATTCATGTTCATTTTCACAAGATTTTCAATATGAATTGATTCACACAATGAAAAATAGTTTTTATAAAAATTGCAATTGTAAAAGTGCATTTGAAAACTTTATTAGAAAACTTTTGAGTTTAACTCATTTCAAGTGATTTATTTCTATTGTAACTTAACTAATTTATGAGGCTTGTTTGGATCAATATGAATTAGGTCACACTTATAAAAGATCCTAGTTAATACAACAAAATTACTATATCTAAAGGTAGATCTCTTGAATAGCATTTAGTTAACTTTGATCTTACAATCAATCAACAAGCATTAAGCGCAAGACCAAATTGTGATATTGATCAAAATTATTTTTTAACATCAAAACTGAAGAAAGTATGATAGCAAAGCAAACACTTCCAATGCTAATCAGTTGTCCAATTAAGAGGCAGTATAGTGAGCTTATAAATATTTAGTTGAGTCTAATTTGTAATAACTTTTAGATCATTTTTTGTATTGCCTCTAATTTTGGGAAGAGAGGAGCTCTATTAGGGCAATACTCCAACCCTAATTAGGTTTTCTCTTTCCCTTTTATTTTCCCTTTTATTGTTTATATTAATGTGTAATTGAATTCTTCTTTCAATCTAAGGGAATTTTTGCACTAATTTTGAAGTTGATTGTAAGACTTGATCTTAATTCCAATTTATTCCCAATTTGATTATCTTGATTCTCTAATTTTACTACCTATAATTGCTATGGATGATTGATTAAGATAACCAATTAATTAGTTATTCATTGTAATTTATTACTAGCTAAATTTTCATAGGCAATCTCATTATTTGTGGCTATTTGGTTATGGAGTAGCAATAGGGTGTTGATCTACTACTAAAGTAGATCAATTCTACTAGAGAATTCATGGTAATTAGTTAGATTGCTACTAAGGTAATTCAATTAATTAGACTTTGCATTTTTTGAACTTAATACTATTGATAAATCAGTTAGGGTGCTGGGTTTTGACTGATATAGCAACAAGAGTCAATTAGCTGTTAGGCTTGATTGACAAATTTAGGAAGAAATTGACAAAGATTACTTAAATGTTAGACTTAATTAGTATCTTGGCCAAGCAATCAAAATGGGAATGAAGCAATAGTGTTCAGAATCAGTCACTAAATTAGTTACAAGAGTCTCCTAGATTGAGCTTTTCTCCATTTGATTTTCTTTTATTTCTTATTTTGTTTTGCATGAATACAACTTGTTTGTTTTAATTCCTAGTCTAGATAGTATCCAAACCCCCTCCCTATTTTATTACACTACAATGCATAAAAATCAACCTCCAGTCTTTGTGGAATCAACCTGAACTCACCCTAGCTTCTAGCTTATATAGTTCAACATTATTATTTCTGTCAATCTTGACAGTTGTCAATTATTTATGCCATTTACATTGTTATAGTTGCATTCATACCATAATCTATACTATCCATAAAAATTTTCATGTCATTCAGATTGTTGAGACTAGGGTCAAGCTACACATGGATAGCTTGTTTCATCGCACCCACATCCAAAGGGACAGCCAATGGATCTCGTCTCAAGCTGCACAGTCCTACATAAACAATTTCTCTTAATTTGCATTTTTGTTAATAATGTAATGTATGTTTGCTAGTAAAAATATTATATTTATGATATCAAATAATTAATTATTTTAATTTATGGAAAAATTTCAACAAAAAAAAGGAGGACTTGGCACAAACTTAGGCATAGAGAGGTTCTAAAGGCTCCGAGGACATAGTTGGTTAGGTGGTAAGGCCATTTAATTATGATTTATAGGTGAACACTGTGGGCTGGACCCAAAAAGGATAGGTCTACGAGCTAGGGTCTAAGGCCACCATGGGGTCAACTGCATCGGTTGCTGAATCTCACATCGAGAGTGTGTCACCTGCTGCTTTGGAGCAACTCATGCACACTATTGTTGAGATGTAGCAGTAGATGCAAGTTATTTATGCTTGGACGAAGCAGCTTCTGCTACCACCTCCTTCTTTACCTCATTCTCATCCATATGGCTACTACCAACCCCTTGTCTACTACCAACCGCCTCTCACTTACATGTATCCACCACCATCTTAACCATTGCTATAATCGGTTTGACCACCATCAGTAGCAGCAACAAGACGTTACTCACGAGCAGGAGACTGATGATCAGTTCCTCTTCGATCTTGTTTTGTAGTTATATTTTTATATTTTTATTTGAATATGTTTCATACATCATTTGATTTAAATAATATAATTTATGAATTATTTTACTAATTTTATATATTCATAACTATTCATGTGATTGTATTTTAATTTTTTACTATAAATTAAATATTAATTTTTTGAAATTAGAATTAAAAAATATCAAAGTTGATTTTTATTACTTATTAAATTTAATTTTTTACATTATTTTAATAAAAAATTAAAAATAAAAATTCTAAAAATTATATTATTTAAAACTTTTTTAAAAAAATTATATTTATTTCGATGAATTTCCAATGACTTTTAAGATAGAATTTCTGATGGAATTTTTGATAGAATATTCGATGAATTTTTCAATAGATTTCCAATGGATAAAAGAGAAACACAAAATTCTATAAAAAGATCATCTACGCAAAATCCGTCAGAAAAATTGGGACTATATCCAATGGAATAATGAGGAAGAAGATGAAAAATCAAGAAGGTCAAGAAAAAATAAGAACAAGTCTCCACAGTAGCGAATCAAAGAAGAATATGAAGTAGGAAATCTAGAAATAGGCTTACTTAGAGAGTAGAGTGAAAAACCATCAGAAATTGGTATTTTTGACGAAAATATTATAATTTTTAATGGAAAATTTCATCGAAAATCACATTTTTTTTTGTAGTGTTAGTTTTAAGTTGATTCTAATTGTACTTCATTATTTCCAATTTCTTTTTTAGATTTTGAATTTAGGTAAGAGAAAAAATATTCTTAAGATGTAGAAAATGATATTCTTATTGTTGGCACCAGACACCTTTAATGATGCATTGGCACCCAAATTATAATGTTATCTTTGGGACTTTCTCCTTTAATGTCTTAAATTCAAACTCAAATATTATTGTGTGATAAGTGACTTGTTATTCTTATTAAAAAAATATGATATTCTTATTAAATACTAAAAGTTATTCCCATAGTAATATTGTGCCTTTTTTTTAAAAAAAAAAAAGAAGAAAATATTAGAGACTATAACATCTAGATCGCGGGAGGCATTAATAAGCCTAACGTGTAACTATCAAAAAGCATGCATGCTCTACCATTTTCTGCAGTCTTTGAAGTAATTGTTACAAGAGGTAACCGAATAGGTGGACCCCATTCAATTACGAATAAAGCAGGAGGTGCAGGAACAACGTGGGATGAGGGACCCGGATCCAGTGCAGTTGCTAAGTCAACTGCATTGGGTGTAGTTTAATCTGGATCATTCGATCTGCGATCAGACGGTTCAGATCACAACTCGTAAAAAAAATTTTATTTTATTTTTAAGAATAAAATAATCTAACTGTTATGATCTGAACCGTCGAATCACAGATCGAACAGTCCAGATTGAACTGCACCCGGTGCAATTGATTTCCAACTGCACTGGATCCGCATTCTGGGATGAGAGAATGAAGGATATGGGACTCACCTACTTAGTTGTTTTTTTTTTTTTTATAATAGAAATAATTAATCTATTAGAATCACTTACATAAAGATTTAAAATTGAATCCAAAATATAAAAGAAAACAAATCCTTAAAAAAAGAAAAAAGATGTTATTTGAGTTAAAGATTCTTGACTGTTGCATTAGGTTTTATAACAATTATTACACAGTCAAACACGGTGGAAAATGGCTGACCTTACAAGCTCTTTTATAGTTAAGCGTTAGGCTTACTAATAATGCCTGTGACACTTTCTAACGTTTGTTTTTCAAACGTTTAGTTATCAAATAGCTTGTATGGTCACACTTTGCCTGTGACGTTTTTCCCAATCTAAAGCTCTTTCTAGGAACTTCCCATTTTCTAACGTTAGAATGTGTGACATCTACACTAGAACTCTGACCAGGAACGAAGCCATAGATAAATTATTGGAGACTAAAGTATAAATTATTAAGAACATCAATAAAATTATTTTATTTTTTGGTACTGATCAATAAGGTATGTGTTTGTCAAACTTCAGAAACCGGTTAATTATGTATAATGAAACATGCCATTTTGTTCATATGTATTTGACAAAATTTTGAAAAATTAACAAGTTAGTTTTATCTATCTAATTTTAAAAGAAAGCTACTATAAAAGAAATTCCATACAAAATTGATTTTTATTTAGTATGCTTTTTATGTTGTCAAAATCTATCCTTATTTCTCTCTATTATCTCTCTGTCTCCAGTTAAAATTTAAACTATATTTTTCAGAATATATCAAACAAAATTCAATCAAATATTAGTTCTTAACTCAATTTTAAACAAAATAATTTTAGAACAAATTAATAAATAAAAGGTTATATAATAACGTTCATTTCCCTCTTCTTCTCCATCCAAATATATCGTAACATACATATTTACGTTAAAGATTGCATACATAAAAGTTTGCATCTTTCTTACCTTAAATATAAAAATCAACTAGCCCCTTTGGTTCTATGCACAACATCTTTGAATTTTGCACACCAAATTAAAAAAAAGACCCACATTTAATCAAACTACCTATTCAGTTATGAAAGCAAAAAAAAAAATACAAGTTAAACAAGCCAATTTCTTGAAACATATTTTGACAGCTCTACTTCTAAGGTAAGAAGAAATGTTTGAACTCAGTGAAATCCATTGAATTGATGCTAGGATGCTGCCGAAATTGATCTCTTTGGTCCTTTTTGAATTTCCTCTGATTATTTTTTTTTTCTTTTGATATATTTACAAAGGAAAGAAGAGAAGGCAAAAAGAGAGAATTAAAAAAAAAAAAAAAAAGAGGAGAATGTATAGTTAAAAAATAACTTTTCTTCTCTTGTTTGAAAACCTTCAAATTGTAAGAATACAAAATAATAAATAGTAGAAAGTGTTAAAAAAATTTATACATTAATTATTAATTCCACATCTTTTTTCTTCTTAGTAAACTTTCCCTTTTCTTACTTTTTCGTTCTCTCTTGTCCAACGATATATAACATTATTATTAGCTCGGCATGAACCAGTGACAAATAAAGTTGAATAGTATAAAGTGAAATTTATTAAACTGTGACATTTTTATTATGATGTTGTCCTATTGAGTCCACAATTATCACAAATACATCTTGTACTATTCAAAATATTTGGAAGCACATGACATAGGACACATAATGTCACAATCCCTATCAGCACTGCATTCCGCTGAACTAAGTTTGTTTCCTTCTTGCTTTCAAGAGCATAAGCAAATGCCTGGTTTGCAGTATGCAGAACCGCCAATACATATCATTCTGGTGACACAATCATGATCTCCACAGCATCGAACTTCATTCATTACATTTGCCTCACTTCTTGAAAATGAAAGACCTTCCATTTACAAATCAAAATAACATCAATTAACGTAATTAAACTGTAAGGATGAATAGGTTTCGTGGGTAATAAATATTCGAAGATTTTATAAATTTTTAATATTAAAATGATAAATTTATATATAAAATGTTTCAATTTTTCTTCCAGGAAAAATGAAATTTTGAATGGATCTGCATGAAATAAACATACAAAAAATTACAACATTCTGAATCAAAGTTGTTTAAAAAAGTTCAAAATCTTCTTATTTTGATATAAAAGTAACAAGTTCTAATGAAAAATTTATAAAAAAAAAAAAGAAATATGAAAATTATTTATAAAAACTGTAAGAATATGTACCAATACCAATTTTTTTTAATACATGCTGAAATATAACTCATTTTCTAAACAATGAGAAAGGGAAAAACTGAGAAAGCACGTACCTTCCGATGCTGATATAGTAAGCAGCATAAATACGAAAGCTAACTTCAATGCTGTCTTTCCCATGTTTTTTCTTGAGTTGAAGCAAAGGATATAGAAGCTGAAAATGCTGATAGATGTTTAGAGAATTTATATTAGGAAAAATATTAGGGTGGGACTATTTTCATAACCAATTTTACTAATGACACAACTTATGAAATATAAATATTTCATATGAACGAAACTATCTTTAAAGATTCATAAATAATATATTTTATTTTATTTTTAAAATACAAATACACCTAAAATTATTTTATAACATTTAATTTAACTTATTTTATTACTAAAATTATATTAATTAATTAAAATCATGTTAATTAAAATAAAATATTATGAATTACAAATAAAAAATAAAAAACCATGGATAAATAAATAAAATTTGTAGATTGAATTAAATTATAAATAAAAAAACTAAGAAAAACATTCAACGCAAGTTTAAGTAAAATTTTGTTTTTCAAATTCAATAAAATAACAAAAGATTTCAAGATTATGTTTATACCACAACTAATATTTAAAACAATTAATATATGTTGACCAAATGGTAATTTAAGGACCATTTACACATACAAATGATAAATTTCAAATATGTATTGGATGCACCTATATATAATAGTTGAAAATATTAAATTTAAGTAGATAACACCTTAGAAATGTGATCCAAATATTCTTGTTCCAGGTATAAACTTTGTTCTATCTCCTAAAAATTTGAATTTAACATGATTTGTTCTACTATGGAATTATGTCTTTTCCTTTTGCATTCTCTATATTCCATTCATGAAAATATGTTTATTCCTAAACACTTGAAATTATAGTTATAAAGTATAATTAACTACATAGTTACCTACAAATAAAAATATGATTAAGAAAAAATTTAAATAGAAATATTTATAAATCATATTTAATTTTAATAATAAATGAAGTTCATCATATTAAAAATTATAAATCAATTTTATATATTTTATTTTTTAGAAAAATAAAATGGAAACTACTAATTATTTTCATTAAATTTTATCTTATTTAATTAAATGGTAATTTAGTCTATATTAAAATTTTATGTTAAATAAAATGTGACATTAGCAAAAGTGATTATGAAAATAATTCTACCTAAAATATTATTTGTACATTATTTTAAATTATTTTTTTACACTTATATATAATGCATTTTGAATCAAGTTAATTATATAAATTTAAATTTAAATTTAAAACATATATAAGTCAACATGACAAATTAATAAGCCATGTATATAAGTATACAATATATCAAGAAATTAAATATTGTATCTATGCATCAATAAGCTGAAAATTAAATACGATTCAAATACATTTCAAAAACTTTATAAATACGAATGAACTTTTGGAACTATTTCAAATAAACAAAGAAAATGAAGATTAATTTTAAAATGCAACTTTTAAATGCTCATATTATAGTAAATTGAATAAAAATATTCATAAAAATTATAAAAATATAAATTTAAACTCATTCGTCAATATTTTTTAAATATATTGTGACATAAATGAAATATTTATTGATTATGCTCTTGTTTGATTTTTTTAACCGATTGAATTCAGTTTTTGAAAGATTTTTGATTAAATTATTATTATTTTATCTGTTAGTTATTACTTTTGCTCTAATCTATTATATTATTAAAATATTAGACAATAAAATTCCTTTTCCCTTTTTTTTTTGTTGTCAACAGATTCTAGTTTATTTTATTATTACTATTTTGTGAGTTGGTTATATTTTTGTTTCGCAGATTCCTTTAAATCGTTGGATATGATGCAAAACACTGTTGTAAAGGTTGTACTAACGTAATATTCCTATTCCTTCTTCATTTCGTTTCTGAAATTAAAGTTCCATCGTTTCGAAACGCATTTTGTTCCTTGAGAAATTAAGTGCAAGTAACGTATTAGAGCTGCAAGGCAAGCCACCATTCATGGACCTGGCCACTCTAATATACCTTTTCTACATCGTTAATGGAATTGGGTACTGTAACATACACTTTTGATACATTGACCGTGTAACCGTCATTGAATCAAATGTTTATGTCATGTATTAATTATTCTAATTTCTTTTGGTGATGTGACACTTGATTTTTCATTACTTTTGTATAAATGATTATACTAACAATATATCAAATAATATTATTCTCACTTAATGTTTTTTCGAAAGTAATTTTATGATATAATGTTTTCTTTTCTATTTTGAAAAATGTTTAAATTAAGTGTTAGTAAAAAACAAATATTTCATTCTTTTTTATTTGTTGTTTTAAGAAAGTTTTTTATTTTTTATCTGTCATTTTAAAAAATTATGAATATATTTATTATTATTAAATTTTATTCTTATTATGTTAATAAAATATCTAATTATTTTATATATTAATTAATTTTTAATAAATGATAAAATAATAAAATATAATTTTTAATTAAAACTATTTATTAATTCTTTTAATTCCTATATATTTAATTTAAACAACAGATAAGAAGAAACGAGGAGAATAAAGATACAGACACTTTTGTAACATTTAGTTGACAGTTTCCCTCCAGAACCTCAGAACTTTGACCCCTTCGAAAACACTCACTAACTTTTTACCGATTCGAAAAAGTAAAAATACAAACATAAACTGTGGCATCTGAACGAAGAGATTCTTAGTATTTTTCTTTGTACTATTTGTATACAAACTACCATTGTTGTGACAGCAAATATTTTTTGTACGAACAATTTTTTATTTATATTTATAATTATAAAATATTAAAATAATAAAAAAAATATTTTAATATGAAAAGTGTGATAACAATAATATTTTTTATTTTAAATAAGAAATTATTTTTCTCAATACTATAGCATTATATATTATTTTTTTAGTCACAAGATATATAAGAAATATGAAAATCTTTTATTCAATATAAATAAATGAGATTTTCTTATATAAAATATTTTTTAATAAAATAAACTAAGCATTAGTTGTTTGCATAAAATCAATTAGAAATCTTATTATATATTAATATATCATCTTTCTTCTATCTAACAATATATTGATTGACTTATTATACATGACTTAAATGTTTTCAGTGCAACCGAAAGTCTCTCCATCTAAATATTAACATGACTAACGGCCATGAGCATCCCAAATTTGAAAATGTCCCCTAATTCAAGAAATACTTGTATGCTCCATTTAATTTGCATTTTTATTCTCATCATTTAATAAGAAGTCAATTATAATTTTTAATATCTAAAAAATTGAAAATCATAATTTTCAATACATGTGTGTCCCACAAAATTAGAGATGACATAATGGATGGATATCTATAATTTATCCAATCCATTCATCCATTTTTGGAGTTTATCCAACTTCATCTATAATATTTAAAAAAAGAAAACTGGATGGATGTAATGAAGAGGTTATTAAATATCCATTCATCAATTGATATTTATTATTCATCTAATTTAATTTTTATTTAAAAATAAAAATAAAAATGTTTAAATACTTAATTAAATAAAAAATAAAAATAAAATCAGAATTCCCTAAATCCTAATATAGTTGAGTACATTAAAAGACCTAACATCGTGACTCATATTTACTCATTTATATCCATTCATATTATAATATATTTATATTAATTTTTAGATAAATGTAGATTAAGTCATTATTAACCCTATCAAATAAGGGTCATATGAGATTAACTCATAAATAATCATTTATTAATTTATATTTTTGTTTGGCATTTTAATATAAAAAAAAATAATATATTTAGCATATCAAAAAATATAATATATTTAATATTTTAATCTTTGTAAAGATACTTATAATTCAATATTCTTAAAAATTAATTAATATTGATTTATGTAATATATTTAATTTTTTATTTTATTTAAATATTAATAATAAATTACACATGGAGTAAAGATATGGATTATTCTGAGAATACAAAACTGTTTCTGCCCCGACCCACCCTCACGCGCCTCTCGAGCCAAAATTTATAAACGGTTACCCAACACCCACCCAAACCCACTTAATGCTTTTTTTTTCTATTTTTTTTTTAAAAAAAAGAAAAGCAAAGCTAAAATTTTTAATATTTGATAATAAATCTAAGTAAATTATCATTTTGTTATAAATTTTATAAGTTAATTTACCGAACTAGTAAATTTTACACAAAAATATTCCCTTTTCTATAATTTCTATGATGAGTAATTTTCTTGTGAATAATTTTAATTTTTTAAAAAATTTTGTGATATAATTTTAATTTGATAAATATTTCTTAGTTTTTACAAATTTTTGTATTACAATTTTAATTGATAGAATTATAACTTTTTATTTACTTATAACATGTAAATTTTGCACAAAACTTATAAAGTCTATAACTAAGAAATCCATACAAGGATTGTAATTTCTTAACAACTTTCCATAACTTTTGTTCTATAACCCACGAGGAGTATAATTTCTTAACGGTACAAAACCAAACATTTCATAAAATTTTGAAATATAAAGGTTTACTAGGGGAAAAAAAAAACTAGTCGTAGGGTAGTGGGGGCTATTGAAACAAAATTATAAATTCAGAAAGCGCAAATGAAATTGTAGAAAAAGAATTAAAGGTGGACGTAATCAGGTAGCTAAGTAATTGATTATGAAATTACGTATATAATTGCATGTATGAATAATTTATTTGTTTGGTGATCTAGAAACAAATTATTAATTGTGAGAAATGGCATGGGTATTTGAAGCAGTAAAAAAAAAGAAATGTTATTGTGATTCTCATTATCACAAGCTTAACTCCCCTTCAAAACCAATCGTTTTACTTGACGGGCAACCATTTTAAAAAAGATCTTACTGTACACAAGGGTTAGTTGAGTTAGTGTTTCTTAAATCCGATTTGGTCGTAGTACTAAATTAGTTGTTATATTATCAATTATTCTGAAACATTAAAAAAAAAAAAGTCATCATTTAATGAAGGAAAAATCCCCTAGTGAAATAGGTTATTTCGTCGCTAAATTATTTACCAATAGATTAGTAGAATGAGTAAAGACTGTGCCGATAATAAAATTAGCAAAAGATTTAGGTATTTCATCACTAAATTCTGTTGCAAACTTTGTGTTAAAATGAAACCTGCTTACAACTAATTTTGTAAGACATAGACGACAAAATAGATATAGCAATTGATATTCCATCAATGTTGTTTTTAAAAATATACATTTAGCAACAGAATTTTCAATAGTAATTCAAATAGATTTTTTAAGCTTTCCAAATTAGCGACGGATGAGTTCGTCACTAAGTTTCATTCGTGGCTCTAGTCATTAGTAATTCCATCACTATTCTAAGAAATTATAGGCATCATTTGACAAAATTTCATTGTTAAACTATGAAAATGCACCAAAATTTTGACTTTAATTTAGATCAAACCAATTAATTAATACCTTACAAATTCAATCAAGTGCACACACCATTCAATATATAGCATAGAATTTTATAAAAAATAATTAATCAAATATGAAATTATTATTTATCTAATCACATTGGGAAGAAATGTTATTACCATTAAAACTCTTGCACAAAAAATTTTCAAATTCAACTAAAACAAAATCAATCCTGGAAGTCATTCTCAGTCTCCTCCTTATCATCCCCTAGCTACTCATCTACTCCACCTCCAAATGTGACCGATGGTGGCGCTATGACATGGGTGGAAGTGGGGGATATATTGTGAATGTCTCCCTAGCAAAAACATCTTCGACCACCTAACTTTACAAATAGTTATTAGAAGTAGTAGTCATGGTACTCGATCACAGTCTATTGAGTAGTAATGACATCTTTATTTTTAGTATTCTTAGATTGTGCCAATGCAAGCTATTCATTTAGGCACTAGATGGTTAGTTGCATCTCTTCATTATGGCCCTGAATGTTATGATGTATCTCTTCCTGTTGAGGCTGTGAATATGACGCATCCATGACGGATGAAGGCCAAGAAATCTTTCGAGCTTATAAACCCATGTCATAAATGTAACCCTTCTTGTTCAGTCCTTTGGTTACTTCCATCCATATCAACTTCTCATCCACTTGAGTGCCACCTTCATCACCTTCACCTTTGACTAAAGTAGACACTTGAGAAGATTGAGCCTCTATAATCGCCTTAAAATTTAACTACATAACTAATTAAACACACATTATTTCAAATCTACATTTTGAAGAATAAAGGAAATAGGATATGATTTTTTTTCTAACTAATTATCTGACTTACTTATCTCTCTCAAATTTTCTCCTCTCTTCCTTTTTATCTCTCTCTCCTCTTTTTAATAATCTCCCAATATCTTCTCTCCTTATTTTTTTTTTATAATCTTGTTGTGTGTCCTTTCTCCTTTGACACATTCTTTATTTAATTAGAAAATGACCTCTAGCTAGGTATCAAACACGTTTGTGTCTCATTCTAAATCTTCAAACTAAAAAATAAAATTAAGTGATAAATAGGTAAAATAAAAATTAACAAAAAAATTTATAATATACTTCTTTAATTTTATTTTAAAACCAAACCAATACCTTTTTTAACTTTTTGGATATATATAAATGTAATCAACAATTCAAAATATTGAAAATAATTAACAATAAAAAATAAAAGATAAATGCTAATGAAACTTTAAATTTAGATAAAACTCTTTTTTATCAATAAATATAAAATAACGAGGATAAATGATAAAAATGGAAGAGATAAATAATATTTAAAAAAATGCAAAAATCATAATAACTGATTAATGTTATTCAAATAAAATTTAATGATAAATATCAAATGAAATTAAATTATATTTTCAACATTTTTTATTTTTTAATATTTTTACATGTAATGACAATAACAAGATTACTATCAATTCAAGAAAAATGTGAAAAACAAAATAAAATTTTTATTTTTGTATTTTAATATTTTATTTTTTGTTTTTATTATATATTTTTTTACATATTTTCAAATAAACCTGAACAAATTACGGTGTTCGCACCACCTATAATCCCTTCTCTACAATTCCATTGCACTTCTTGAATTTATAATTTAGTTTCAATTGAAAAATCTATGATCACAATTAGTCTAATCTATAACATGTTTAATCTCAATAATACAGTGGGTTAAAGGAATACCTGATG
>JANHAO010014008.1:0-15554 GCA_026873985.1 Saraca asoca | reverse complement strand
TATTGTTAGTTTATAACATATTTATAAATGAACAAAAATTTGTAAGATAAAATAAATAAGTATAAAATTCTTTTTATATATTATACTTCAAATAGATAATATTATTTTCATTTGTTAGTCCCCACTCATTCTAAATCCTGCGTCTGCCACTGGAAGAGATCCTGTTTACTGGGGTAACCCATTAGAGTACTGCCCTAAGAGATTTATGGGCAAAGACAGAATTTCCAAGAACTTGGATGTGAGGGGCCAGCATTACCAACTGTTGCCATTTGGGAGTGGAAGAAGAGGCTGCCCTGGAGTTTCACTTTCATTGCTGGTTATTCAAACAACACTAGCTAGCATGATTCAGTGCTTTGATTAGAATCTAAATAATGGCGGAAAGAATAATGATATTGACATGACTGAGAAAGAGGGATTGACTCTCTTTTTGGCCAAGCCTTTGGTGTGCAAACCTGTTGCCCATTTTGTTCCACTCTCTCTAACTTGACATATCAAAGAGTGATGACTGTAAAATCTCCAAAAATGTTAATCCACTCATTTTTTATTTACAAAATCTTACTTTGGAAAATTTTCTAGTTGTATTGTAATACTGAAATTCTTAATGTTAATGCCTTTAATATTTTGAAATATTAGAATCATTCAACTCAATGATGATGTAAAAAGGAATATTTAATTAGTGATATTGGGATTTCATTACTACGTATTCGATTTACCACCTTAGGTATAAACAATATTGCTTTCAATTTAAATAGTGTAAAAATTTTAATTATTTCAAATATTAATTTAATAACTCACTTAGTGGAGAAATCCAAGATATACATTGTTCTATTCATTAAATATAAAATTATAAATGAATGATTTTATTGTTATAAATGAAATTTGTTTAAATAGTCATGATTAATGGGTTTGATGCAAGAATGTGGTTAAAAGTTCATGGATGAAACGTAGATTGTCATAGTCAGTGGTATTCTTACATTGGAGGCTATGGGTCTTGGACTCTCCTATAAATACATCCATTAATTCTACAAGTGAGGCATGTAAAAAATACTACCTAGTTGAAAGTAGCAAGCTAATGATCACTTGTAGAAAATTCTTATATTCATATTATTCTCTTTATATACTTTAACTTACATTGAGGATTAGATACTTCACATATATGGAGAAGACTCATGCATGTGAAGAAAATTGGTGACATTTAGAGATGATTCATGACCTTTAGATAAAGTCAGGGACATATAAAGAAGGTTTGTGACTTAGGAGGAGGTCCTGTTAAGTTGCAAATTATATTCCAATGGCAACATTTGGTAACCTTTTATAATTATTTTCTTTATTTTATATTATGGGAGAATTTATTATGTCTTACAATTACAAGTGATTTAGCTTTTGTATGATATATAATTCCCGTACAATCTTGAAAGATATAATCTTATGATTAGTTTTTCTTCATTAATTGTCTATAATGTTGTTTGTTCTAAATTGCAAAATCCCCAATGGATAATGCAATTGTTGTGTTTTATTCTTGATTACATATTTTGATTTTATATTGTCTAGTTTCTATTATTGTTTCATGTTTCACAAAATCCCCAACATGTAATGTCGATAAATGTATCTTTTGAAATTCTCATGAATCCCTAATAAGTAAGTGGGAATTATTACGTTTTCTAGAAATTTATTTTTCATCATCATGAATCCCTAATAGATAAGTGATTGTTTTAAAGTATTTTGAATTAGGAATTTCTTTTCCTATGCCTAGTGATGGATCTGCGTTTGTTGATCTTCTTAAATTCATTGTATTGGATGGTACTAATGATGTAGATTAGGAATAAAAAGTGAATATGCTCTTGAAATGATTGAAATGATATTATTTAGGTAGAACACGCACCTATCTTTCTCTAAGCAATGACTAATGAGAATGATGATACTAAATAGTATAAAAGGGACTTGAAGAGTTATAATGATTGGAAAATTGTTATTGACATTTTCAAATCTTATGCTAAAAATAAAATTTTTAATTGAGAAAGTGGAAGCAGCAAGAATTGAACCCTTGACCTCTCAAGTGAAGAATTTCTAATACTATATTAAGTGATTGGTTATTATAGGTGATAAAGAATTTAAGTTTTGTGGTTAAATTATAGATGAAAGAACTATAGTTTCCACTATCATGAAATATATGTCAAAGTTATATAAGTTTATTGAAGATTTTATACACTAGTTGAGTCTCGGAGTGTGACCATTTTATTTATAAGTTTGATCACCAAAATGCTAGAAAGATTATTGGAAAACTAGAGAGAATTATCAAATATGAGCTTTCAGTTAATAATTAAAATCAAACAAGAGTGTTAACAAAAAAAGGGGATGAAATCTAAATTTCAGAATTACCTGAATTTTCTTAGAAGAATAGGATGACTATTTCAAAGTGAAGTTCTTACAGTAACAAGTCTAGCTACATTAGAAAGGATTATTGTATAAAAAAAAGAATAAAATGGAGCCTAATTGAAGTGTGTCTTTTCTTTTAAATGTTGTGTTTCTTATGTTAAACCTTTTAGTTGGTAGACTGATTCAGGATTTTATTGATTTTCATGGGTTTGAGAAATTGATACTAGACTAAGTTTTATTTATATGAGAAATGATGATAAAACTCCTTTAAAGAACTTAAAACTTATAAGTTAAAGTAGTAATATAATAAAATCTCTTCCTTAGAATATTGCCTTTATGTCTCATCTATAAAAAAAAATTGCTTATTAGTTGTTTAGAGTAATTTGAATTGGGTTTTTTTGTTTTTTTGGTGATAAAAGTTTGTCATGTATAAAGGAGATGAAGTTGTGTTGAAAGGATTTAGAACATTGAAAATATGTGAAGTTAATTTATATGGAAATTTTGTGAATGAATTTTCTATATCCAATTAAATAAATTTTATCTCCGTCATATTTATTTTGGTCATATTGGGAAGGATATTCGATTAAGGATAACTTATTAGAAATGATGAGACAAAGGAATTTATAATTTACAAAACTTGTTTGTATAAAAAAATGACTAAGTTTCCTTTTCCCTTAAAGGCTGATAAAAGTGAAAATATTTTTTGATATAATCCACTTGGATATTGGTGGTTATATGAGTATGCATTTTAAAATGGTTATTCTTAGTTTATTATATTTATTGATAATTTTTCAAGATCTAGAAAGTTGTATCTTTTACATAATATGAGTGAGGTAATAGATATTTTTAAGCAATTCAAGTTAGAAGTAATGAATACCATTAGAAGAAGGCCTAAGATTTTTTTTTTTTAGGTAGCAATGAATATTAATTTGATTTGTTTAATTATTTTATAATAAGAACGGTATGGTTCATTTACTTAGAATGCCCTATATACAATAGAATAAAGTTGCCAAAAGGTGTAATAGGACCTTGTTCAAATCAGTAAGGTCTAGTTTGGTTCTTGTCAATTTTTTTTTCTACTTTTTGGATGAGTTATTCTCACTATTGTTTACATTCTAGATAAAGTTCCTTCTATGTCTAGAGAGAAGACTCCTTGTGAGACTTGGATTAGTAAGAAATCTAAGTTAAATTATATGAAAGTATAGGGTTTGTATTCTTATGCCATTATATCTGATCTTAATAAGATAGACTTATAGCAAAACTAAAAAGGTGATTGTTTATTGGCTATCTAAAGTAGTTAAAAGGGTATAGGTTGTACGATCTAATAGACAAGATGATCATTGAAAACATGACTTTGAAATTTATTAAAGAACATTTTGATTACACACTACAGAAAAACATGAAATTTTTTATGGAAAAATCTGTTGGAAATCATGATAAATCCATTGGAAATTATGGATTTTCAATAGAAAATGATCATAGGTGAAACCATGGTTGAAAATTCTTTTTCATCTAAAAAATTTGACGCTTTCATATAATTTTTTTTCTCTTTTTATCCATCGAAAAGCTGCCATAAATTGGTCCATAAAGTCATTAGAAATCTGTTAGAAATATCCTAAAAATTCGTTGGAAATCCATTAGAAAAAGGATAATTTTTTGAAAATTTTATTTGATATAATTTTTTGAAATTTTTATTAAAATAATTTTGATTATTATTAAAAAATTAATTTAAATATTTTTCAATTCTAATTTCTAAAAATTAATATTTGATTATAATAAAATTAAAATATAACACATGAATAGATATAAATATATAAAATTAATAAAATAATTCATAAATTATATTATTAAAATCAACATATGAAACATATTATTCAAATAAAAAAATATAACTAAAATCGAAGATTGTCAAAGAAGAATTGATCATCAGTCTTCAAATCCTAAGTAGTGTTCTACTAATGCAACTGTCCATGACCTCCAATTGATGGTGGTCAAACTGCCAACTGGGATAGTTGTGGTGGCGATGAAGGTAGGAGGTGACTGGTAAAAGGTAGAGGCTGGTGGTACTATGACTAAGGATGAGGTAGAGGAGGAGACAATGGTGTTTAACTCTACTACTATTACTAAGTCTACATAAGGTGCTCTGTTTAAGTGAAAATCTCCTACATCTGTTGCTACATTTCAATCATAGTGTGCATGAGCTAGTCCAATTAGCATGTGACACGCTCTTATGTGAAATACAATGGTCAATGCAGTCATCCCCATTATGGCCTACCCATACACCTGTCATTTCTTAATCCCGTCAACGATGTCTACTCACAAATCACGATTAGATTACTCTACCACATCACTAGCTTTGTCCCTAGAGGCCTCAAGACCTTTTTAGGCCTAAGTTTATGCTAAGTCCTCCTTTCTTTTGTTGAAATTCTCCTATAAATTAAAATAATTAATTATTTGTAATATTTTTACTATCAAATATATAACACATTAATAATAAAAATACAAGTTAAAAGAAGCTACTTACATTGGATAGTGCAGCTCAAGGGGAGACCCATTGGCCATCCTTCTAGGTGTGGTGCGGTAGAGAAAGTTATCCACGAGCGGCTTGACCCCAATCTCACGTATCTATACAACATGAAATTTTTATAGACATAAATGACATAAGTTAAAATGGCATAGATAACATTAAGTTAAAATAATGTTACATGTGCAACCGATACTCTGATACAGGGATGGATCCACTTATGTGTAGGGAGGAACCCTATCTAGTTATATCTGAGGCACTATTCCTCTTATTTTGCTTGGATTTGGATTTTAATTTAAGGTCCTCCCAATACTTGAGAAGGTCTTTTGACTCCTCATCCTCAATCCAATCAGGTTAAGCAGGCCTCTTCTTTCACATCCCATTCATCATATCTTTCATTTTGTTAGAACTCTTATGATTGAAGTTCTTCTACACATCTTTCTCATAAAAAGGGTTCCATTTCTAATATTTTTGTAATTAAAAAACAAAGAAAACACTAAATAGTTAGCAAATAGGTTCAAAAAAGAAATTTAAATTATAAATAATGTAATGAAACTTTCCTGCCAAACTTTGCATATAACATCCTAGGGGTAGGCTCTGGAATACTCTTCCATATAGGTCATACACCTTCATGCTTGCTCATAATGATATAGTGTATAGTGCCTAGGAATGGCAACGGGGCGGGGCAGGGGCGGGGAATGAGGTCCCCATCCCCGATTCCCACCAGGGAATTTTTCCCCGTCCTCGTCCTCGTTCCTGCCCCGTAACATCAGAGGAAAATTGATCCCCGTCCCCGATCCTCGTGGGGACCTATGGGGAATTTTTTTAAAATTTTTTTATAAATATTTATTTTTATTAAATAATGTAAAATTAATAAAAAATATAAAAAACAATCAAAAAAATAAGATAGATTATGGAGGAAAAAATATAAAAAAAATTTCTAAAAGAATAAAAAAATTTTGGGGCAGGGAGTGTAATCTCCGTCCTCGACCCCGAAATCTTTTCTGGAAAAATTTTTTCCCTATTCCCCGAACGAGGATTCCCCACCGGATCCCCATCCAACCAGGGTTGATTGCCATCCCTAATAGTGCCTATCAACTCATGGGTCAGGAAAAACCTGATTAACCAATTAAAATAAATAATATTAAAAAATTTAAAATAAATTGGAAGCATAATTAAAAAGTAAAAAAATAGATTGAAAATATCAAAAATAAAGTTCATAATTAATAATACACATCCTGTCCTATACAATATAATGGTCTCCTTGGGAATAAGTACATATACCTCTAGGGTTGAAGGCTATCTAAAGGCAAATGTTGCTCTTGAAGATGAAGTCACCATCTGTGAAATTGTTCTAGTTATCTCTACTCATTTTTTATGAAGTTGTTCTTGTTTCTCCTGTAAGGATGATCATACGATAGGAATTGTTTGTGACAATCAAACCATGACTATTTCTTTCCATGTTTTAGGGTGAATATTTTTGTGGATTCCATACATATTAAGCAAGCTAATTTTCCATCAATTTGCTAACCAGATAACATCCTATATGTAGAAAAGTCATTGATAGTCCACATCAATGCAATCTTCATTTGAAAGTTTTACGTTATTGAAATGTCATACGTTAGAGCACTATCACTCCACAAAGTGAGTAACTCATTTATCGATAGTTGCATGCACACATCAATTTTACTCTTTGGATTTTTTAGACCTGGGATATTCAAGATTAGGAACATATATAGAGTTATCATACATATATCTAGAGGCAAATTGCAAGAGTGACTATTGCTAGCCAATATGAGTCTGGTGAAATGTTATGATTGAATGGAGTGAATCTATTAGAACATAACCTAAGTCATATATCAAGGATTGGTTGCAAACTCTAGGCACTTTTGGTTTAATTGTTTCCAAGCTCCTCTATGTAAAGGATGACACAAAGCGTCCATCTCCTTTCAATTCTCATTATGCCATCTCATATGAGAAGCCGACTTTGTTGAAGCATGCAACCTTTGCAACCTAGCAATTAGTAGTAAATAATACCTTCTCTTGAATGGAACTTCTTTGCTATTTCAGCATGTCCTCCATTCCTTATATCAAGGCAAACACAAATTCTACATTTTCTGTCAAACTTAGCCTCCTTATAGAATAACATGCACCTTTTCAGATAATAGTTTATTTTCTGATGCCTTAAACCTAACTTCTTTATTAACTTCCTTATTTCATAAAAGTTAAGAGGAACAATGTTATCAGGTGGGTGTGTTTTGGTTATAAGTTGCATAATTTGATCAAAGGAATTCTGTAGTAAGTTGAAGTTAGATTTTATGATCAACATCCTTACTGTTAATGATAACTCTAAATGGTTAGCACAAGTTATCCATAATGAATGATGCATAGCTTCTAACATTTCATAAAATTTCTGGGCATCTCTATTTAGAGGCTCTTTTACATTGTGTTCAAAGTGAGTTGCAACATCTAGCCAACTGGCATCCAACATTACGTTCTCATACATGTTACTTGTATCATATAAATCTTATGTCACACCACTAGAAGATTTTCCCTTTTATGTAGATTTCTCCTCACCATGATTAGTCCACCACTAGTAATCATATCTATATCCAAATCTATACAAATCAACCTTAAATTGATTAGGAGGTAAAATTTTTTACATATAAGTTTAGAGCATGGATATCTTATCCAACCATTATGTATATAAATTGGCTTAGTTTTTTCAAAATCAATAAATTCTTTCACCTTATTAAGAAAATCCATCTTATATCCACTACGTCCCAGAAGAACTTTATCATACATCCACCTACGGTATTTTAAAATTTCTAAATTCTATTTATCAAAGTTAATTGAAATAGAAGAAAATCACTATATATTTAAAGAAATATATAGGTGAAAATATTTACAAAATTTCCATATTCTGTAAATAGTTCCTGTTATGGGTATTTTCTGGTTTTATGCAAAATGGATTGGCAAAAGCCTAACAACAAATGAGTGCAAAGAGAAAAGCCTAAACCACCCAAGAGCTAAGGTCACTTAAGGGGACCAAATTACCAGTAACAACGCTTAGAGTACAAAACAAGGCAGAAGCCCCAACTTGTTAAGAGATGAGCCCCGGCTCGTATAGCCAACAATTTGTCTTGCACGAGCTCGCATGCCAAATGCGAGCTTGACGTTGTTGGCCAAAGACTAGCACTAACCCTAGATCAGGAGTCTCAGCCCACAGGATGCAAGATCTCACACAACCAAGAGCTCGTTGTGGGTGAACCTAAAGTAGGCACCCACTCCAACCTAACTTGTGGGGTCAGTCTGCAAGAAGTAGCTTACAAGGGCCCATGCATAGAAAGTAGCTTGCAGAAGTTGATTCACAGAAGCCACACTAGTCATTTACATTTATTACTTGATATACTTGATGTAATAGATTTACAACTTAGTAAATTACATTTGTAACCTCCTAACCTTTATAAAAGGGGGAGGAATAGACACAATAAGGATCTCTTCATTTTCAGGCTAGAAAACATATGCTGTAACTCTGTAAAATTTCCAATAGAGCAATAATACTATTGTGGAAGTAGGAATCTTAACAGAGGATTTTAGCTAAATCACATTAAAATCTTCTAGTGTTCTTCTTGTTCTTCCTCTTCCTTCTTGCTTTAGTAGTTTTCCTACACTTTGGTAATCAGATTACAACTTGGGGGGTATAAAGACTGTTCTTGTTAGTTAGGATTTGGAGCTTACCAAATTTCACTGTCAACATTTTAGTACTAGAAGGAGGGTTTATCTGTTTTTTGGTTGCTTTTTTGCTCAACTACAATGGTTAGAGGAAGAACCATCAGGAAGTTAGACACTATCAATAACCAGCTAAAGGGTCATATGCCAAGTACTTCTACCACTGGAGTCACTGATGGTTTGCCCCCTTGGTTCACTGCCAACCTATTGTTACTGTCCTTGAGGCCAGTGAAATGCAAACATGGCACCAATGCCAGGAAGTATTGGAAAATATAGTGAGAGAAATGGCTAAGGCATTTAAGGTGTTGGCATAGGCACAAACCTTAGGTGTGCAAAAGTAACTTGAGATCATTGCTCAATTCCAGTAATCGCGTGAAGAAGCCTAGGAGGGAAAGTCAATTAAATAGACAACTTGGCACTCTGACTCTACTTGCTCCACCAATTAGCAAATGAGGTCAGAAGTCCATCGAGCTCATGGAGGTCATGATAGTCAACGACCTAGGAGCTTGCATCGAACTGAGAGCTCGAACAAGATCGACCAAAGCCACACCTCAGGTCGCTACTCCCGCGACCAAGGAAAAAGGAGCTAACAATTTTTCAATTAATAATCCGAAAAGCAAGATTTGATGATGAAAGAAGTGCTTTAAAGGATAAATCAGTTAGAGGAGTGCCTCTGAGCTTGAGATGACCAAGCTCGTTATGAGGAGAGCTCGCCATTCTCCAAAGAGATTGAAACACAGCCCCTCCCTTTCAAATTCAAAATTCCTATGATTCCGTTATACCACAGGGATAGTGACCCATATAACCATTTAGATGCATTCAACGTCCATATGGATCTCCAAAAAACCAATCTTCTGGTTAAATACCGTGTCTTCCCAACTACATTAGGGGGTATACCTCGAGCTTGGTTCAGAAGTCTCCTAGCTCATAGTGTTACTAGTTGGCAAAAGTGTCAAAGGAGTTCACCAGTCAGTACTGAGCTTTGAAGAAGCAGCTCCTGCCACCTTGTCATCTTGCAATAATCTTCTAGTGTAAGCATGAATTGCTAAAAGATTATGTAACAAGGTTCAGACTCGAGGCCAATTCCATAGAAAATCCCTTAGAAGAAAATTTCTTGATGGTGATTTTCACAAGACTTCGCAAGGATGGGAAGCTGTATAAAAGCCTATACAAGTCCCCGATAAGAGATCTAGCTAAGTTCTACAAACAAACCGCTGAATAGATTGGGTGGGAAGAAACCTTTGGCCTTGAGAAATCCAATCAGGTGAGCAGTGCCAAAAAGAGGGGTAATGACTAGAATGGCAAAGGCAATTAGAAGACTGACTCCAATGTCTAACTCACGAAAAAGGTGAGAACTTTGTGACCCTAGCATCAAGGTCGTCATGAAAGCTACAACATCTTATCTGGCACTCAAGATAGGATCTTCATAGAAGAAAGAGGTAGAGAAGACTTCAGGAAGCCTCCACCTTTAACAACTCCAAACAAGTTCAGGAGCAATAGAAATAGGTTTTGTGCCTATCACAACAAGGTTAAGCATAACACCTTGGATTGTTGGGCACTCAAAAATGCCATAGAGGACCTCATCAGGAGAGGTCACTTGCAAGACTACTTAGTCTGACCCTTCGAGTAGTGACCTCAGCAATCTTAGCAAGATCCCGATTAGGAGCAAGCACCAACAATGATAACCATTTATTAATTTTGTAATGTAATGTAGAAATTAATGACAGTGCTTCAAATTTTAGCACTAACTTTTGATTGAATTTTTCAGCAAATTATGCAAAAAGACAAGTTATTCCAGGAGCTGGCAAAGTTTAAGTAACAAGATTCCCACCTCGATAAAAAGATTACCATTTTTTAAGCAACAAGATTGCCACCCCAGTAATGAGATTACCATATTTTATGTAACAAGATTGCCACCCTAGTAATGAGATTACCATCTTGTAGGCAACAAGATTGCCACCTTGGTAATGAGATTACCATCTTTTAAGTAACAAAATTGCTAAGGTGCAGCTCGCATGTGACCTATTGATTGCAGCTTTTATGTGACCTATTGCTCGCAACTCATGTATGAAACACTTCTAGGCCAGCTCTCATGCATCCTACCTAGGAATTTATGTTGTCATCTATGACATATAGAACATTCAACATAACATTCAACCTTCATGAAGAAAAGCTCATTCATTAAAAGCCTCGCTCAACGAGGTAAATTTACATTAGAAGATTCAAAGTACAAAATCAGAGCAAGCCTATGGTTGTTATGTATAAAAAAAAACTTGGCTTCTGGGAGTTAAACTCCAACCAGCTGAAGGATCGACGAGCATAATGGCTCCTTAATCTTCTTCTTGTTGTCCTCCTTAGCTAAAAAGCTCCCTCTCAGCTACCTCACTCCCAGCATTAAGAATTCAGAAGCAGCAAAAGAACATGGCTGGAAAGGCAGAACCTCATGGCATAACCATGAGATAATAATCAAAGATCTATGCAAGATCTCCCACAATCCTCAAAGAAGGATTGTCCACAAAGATTTCCTATATAGCAGACCGTGCACACCTCAAGGAAAAACTAAACCATTAGAGATATGGGGGGCTTTGCTAAGGCACCCATCAGACCACTCAATGAAGAAGGAAGAAGGATTTCCCATGTCTTAAATAGACTAGCCTAGCCTCATCAAAGAGTCTAGAAGAAATCCAGTTGTTTTTAATCAAATGGCTTAGAAGAAAACAAGGTTGATGCGCTAATGACTATGAAACATGTACAGTAGAAGGTATAGCCTGGAGCAGATGAAACAATAGGCTGATTACAAAGACTTTGACTACACAGCAATCCACAAACAAAGGCTTTACCGGTAAAGTTCAACTCCCAGCCTATGAAACAGACTGAGAGATGGGGGACTGATGCCCAGCAACAAATGGGTCCAAAGAGAAGAGCCCCAACCACCTAAGAGCTAAGGTCGCTTAAGGGGACCAGATTGCTAGCTTCAAAGCTTAGAGCACAAAACAAGGTAGAAGTCCCAACTCACTAAGAGATAAGCCCAACTCACATAGCCAATAGTTCATCCTACATAAGATCGCATCGCCAAAATTGAGCTCAACATTATTGGCCAAAGACTAGCAACAACCCTAAATCAGGAGTCCCAGCCCACGGGATGTGAGATCTCGCCTAACCAAGAGCTCGCTGTGGGTGAACCTAAAGCAGGCACCTACTCTGACCTAACTTGTAGGGCCAGTCTGTAAAAAGTAGCTTACAAGGGCCCATGCATAAAAAGTAACCTGCAGAAGTCGATTTGTAGAAGCCACACTTGTCATTTACATTTATTACTTGATGTAACAGATTTACAACCTAGTAAATTATATTTGTAACCTCCCAACCTTTATAAAAGGGGGAAAAATATACACCATAGGGATCTCTTCATCTTTAGGCTAGAAAACATATGTTGTAACTTTGCCAAGTTTCCAATAGAGCAATAACACTACCGCAGACATATGAATCCTAAGAGAGGATTTTAGACGAACTATGTTAAAATCTTCTAGTGTTCATCTTGTTCTTCCTTTTCCTTCTTGCTTTAGCAGTTTTCCTGCACTTTCGCAACCAGATTACAGTTTAGGGATACAGGGACTGCTCCTATTGATTGGGATTTAGGGCTTACCAAATTTTATTGTTAATAGTTCCATACTTATTTTTTCTCCTACTTAATAAAAATAAACAGTAACCAAATCTATTTAGGGAATTAATAATTAATATTTACAATACATGTACTAATTTAAAAATTAGCAAAATCAACATATATATAATTTCTAAAATAAAAATACATTCTAACTAAAAATATATGTAATTTCAACAATATTATTAACTAGGTCATCTAACTACCTAATCCTATAGAATCTAATTCAAAATGTATATAATTTTTAAATATAATTTACCAATTATAATTAGTCAATCCTAATTCAAACATACAAGAAAATACAACTAATAATTAAGAATTAACTCCAACAACATGAAAAATTATGAATAATCAATTAACTAATAATTAAAAATACATACTAACCTAAGTGTTCAAGCAAGATAAGTGACAAAAAATTAATACAGAAATTGAAGTCCAAAACTACAGAAAGCAAAATAAGATAAACTAATTAACACTTAAAATATGTAATAATTAAACAAAAACAATTGACAAAAATGTAAAATCAAACAGTTAGAATAATTTAATTGATTCAGATTTATGAAAATACCTTAAAAGCATAAGAATCAAGATAAGAAAGCAAGATACAGCTCTAATGCGGCATAGGAAGCAAAAGGAAAACAAGAAGGAGTGGTAGATCAAGCTAGGGTTGATAAAAAAAACTCAAATCATTACTAATCGATTGTGTGAAATCAAATATGATTAGTTAACAATGATTAAAATTGTCAAAATGGGTGGATTCGGGTGAAAAGTTCAATAGATTTTCAAGTTGTGGTTTATATCATAATATGGGCTTCTTAACCATTGATAACTAAGATCATCAGACAAGTGAACAAAATGACGTCATTTTATTCAAAATATTATTTTCCCTATTTGGCCTAACCTCCAAATTCTTACATCAATCAAAAGTATTTGATTCATTCTTCGTTTCATTCAAAATATTACCAGCCACCAGGTAGCCTCATCGATGATGAAAGCCATCTGGTTTGTAGTTCCTTGGAGCATTTGATTAGCCCTTATTCTAGGAGGTTGGTGAGCTCTTTTCATTAATGTTTTCTTTGCTTTCTTTTAGTTTGGAGGATCTCTTGTCCTCCCTTTTTTATATCTCTTATTTGTGAGCAATTATTAATTAACTTTTTTAAATATTGATTTAATCTTTCCATGCAGATCCTAGATCTTTCTCTACACAATGGTCCTTGCTTTTTCCCACCAATGATGTACTACAACCAAGGTATAGCTAAGGCACATTTTACTTGTTCTAATTTACAAATTGCTATTAGTCTTTCTTTCTTTGTCTTCTAATTTTATTTATTTGCATATTGGTAGAAAGTGTGATGCAACTCTAATGACATGCTTACTATTTGACCCTTGTTTAAAGACAAAGACACACATTCTTGATAGTCATATTCTTAGATTTTGAAAACTTTTTTCTCTATTTTGAATTTGCTATTTGAAGTTTCTATTCTTGTGTTTCATTAACTTCTTTTATTTAGCTTTGTTCTATGGTTTTTGGTGTACTGGTTAAATAAAATGCTACAGGGTTAAGATTAATTTAAATCTTTCCCTTTTAATTGCTTTGCTTTATTAAGAGATTTATAAGTTTTTATATATGTTTACATCAAATTTTCAATTTTATATATGAAACATTGTAATTTTTTTTCATGAATTTCAATTTTAAACAAATTTCACGTATAACAAGTATACAAAATAATAATTTCATTAGTTAAAGTTGTAATAAAAAATTTTATTAGTATTTTAGTTTCAATTTTGTATTATGAAAGGATTACATATTAATCCTTGAACATGTATGTAAATTTAGATTTATTTAAACCTGTATGGATTTGATTTAAACATGGCTTGTCATAGAAAAGCAATACAATTAATTAATGTATGAAACATATATATGTCTTATTGCATAACATATTTTTCTTGACTTTTCCATCTCTTTCAAGCAAGAAACTCCATACTACATTATTGCTCTTCTTATTTTAATAAAAAGATAAGTCAAGATCCAAATATGTGAAGTTTAAAAATAAGACTCACTCAAATGCTATTTTTTTCTCTCTCTTCTCTCAAAATAATAAATTTTCTTTGCTCCAAAAGTAGGGAAATTCACATAATGAGAGCTAAATATAATTAAACTACTAATTTTGACCTCATAAGTCTCATTTTATTCTTTTAGTTTAATTGTGATAATGATAAAGTTTTCATTAATTTAATTTGTCCTTATTAATTAGTTAGGGAAACGTTTGTGTACTTTTTCCATAGTTCCACGTCTAAAAAACCTTCAATTTACAAGTCTAACATAAATAAAATATGGGCTTAATGCTTGGACACATAGTTGTGATGCATTAGTACTACTGGATGACACATCTTCATTCAAAGGTGAGTAAACAACAGCTCGTAACAACAATTCTCTCAGAGGTTTTGAAATTATTGATGCTGTAAAGTCTAAGGTGTAGTTAGCATGCCCTTCTATGGTTTCATGCGCTAAGATCCTCGCCATTGCTACTGGCAACTTCATTGTCATTGTGAGTTCATAACTAATAATTCTCTGATATACATGATTTTGTGCTTGTTGCCTACACATGCATATTCTTTAAGCAAATAGATATATGATTTATTGGTAAAATACATGATCTCTTATGAAAGTATACCAAATAAGAGTATCAATCTTATATGAAAGCCAAAGGATTGAATTCTAGCTATTATATTTTGCATTAATAGCTAACACTAAAACATCGCCTTAAATCACAATCACTTGAAAAGGACATATGACTTTATAGCTAAGGCACATTTTACTTGTTCTAGTTTATAAATTGCTATTACTCTTTCTTTCATTGTCTTCTAATTTTATTTTCTATTTGCATATTGGTAGAAAATGTGATGCAACTCTAATGGTGCACTTCCTATTAAATTCTTGTTTAAAGACAAAGACATGCATCTTGGTATTGTCTAATACTAAGACTAATAGTTCTGTTAGCCGAGATAAAATTAGAGTTAGCTATGATACTCTTTCTTTAAAGTTGTGTTATAGCAAGTTGCATGCAAAATTGTCATTGTATTATGAAAGGTTTCCACTCCCGAGGTATTGTCCGCTTTGGGCCGAGCCCGCACGGTTTTATCCTCTTGGGGCAACACTTGCCCCAAAAGGGCCCTTGGGTGGAAGGGGTCACACCCCCCCTTAAATGCACTTCCCCGGACCCTGACTTGGCTGATGTGGGATGCTGGGGCGTAACTCCTTAC
>JANHAO010014007.1:0-15564 GCA_026873985.1 Saraca asoca | reverse complement strand
TTTTTCAAGATGAAAGTCTACTCTCTGGATCTAATGAGAAACTCTATGTGTTTTGCTTGTGTTTTGTGTTTTTTTAATTAATTTTATATTATTTAATGAAAAATAGGATCTCAAAATTGAAAAAAAAAACTCACGGGTCCCCACGGGGACCCGTTTCCCTGCGGGGATTGGGGACGGGAATCAATTTCTCCCCGACATTGCGATGCGGGGACGGGGACTGGGACGGGAACGGGAACGGGGAAAAATTTCCCGACAGGGATCGGGTACGGGGACCCCATTCCCTGCCCTCGCCCCGCCCCATTGCCATTCCTAGCCAATATTGATAGGTCCTATTCACATTTTTAAAAACACCAAAATTTATACTTACCGAACTAGTGATGCGGCGAGGCCATGCTAGGATGAATTTCTTAGAGATATTAATACTAAAAACAATAAAAAATAACACTATAATTAATTGTTATTAATATATTAATTTTTTAATGTAAATTTTGAATGATTGATTTTAAGTTATTAAATGTGTAATTTTCATATATATATATATATATATATATATTTCTCATGTGAACACATGAATAATGTGGCCCCTATAATTTATAGAATAAAATATTCTGATGTTTTTTTGAAACTTAAACTAATTACACATGGTGTCTCTCTTATTTAAAAATCTACGTACTAATCCCTTAATTTAATTTTTATATTACAGACTCTCCTTTTGATACTTGTCCGCTGAAATTATGCTAAATGATGACATCATTACCGACGTAAATAATTCTACATCAGAATCCCCTTTCAAATATTATAGCTTTGTTTAGTACATTACTAAAAATTATTTATTTGTTATTTCTTAAATTTATTTCACAAGTATCAATAATAATTAACAATGCATTTATGAGGTGGGAAATGCAATCGAATGCAAATATTGTCTCTTAGACCTGTAAACATGGATTAAACTAAAGTTACAGGATTAACTTAACAGGAAAAAACTATACATCAACCTACTTTTTTACCATGTTTTTATTAAGTCATGTTGTTACAAAATCAGTCTCGATCCTAAGTCAATATTTATTAGATAATCTTAGACAGATTAAGCATAATTTTACACTACTATTTAATTGAAATAAATAATAATAATAATAATAATACTAATAATATTATCATCATCATCATCATCATCATTTACAAACTTATATCAAATAAATAATAATAATAATAATACTAATAATATTATTATCATCATCATCATCATCATTTACAAACTTATATTGTTATTTATATTTTTATTAAAAATATCTTACCCAAATTTTTTCTCTTTTGTATTATTATTATTATTTATATTTATTTATTTATTGATATATTATTACTTTATATGATTTATGTTGACGATAAAATTTGATTCGTACGGAGGACCTAAACTTCAGCTAATGGGAAATGATTCGATGGACTCCTAATTGCAACCTGGTCCAGAAAATAGAGGAAGAAGGAGAAGAACACAATATTTTTTAACGTGGTTCGGCTAAATTCGGACGGTATCGGACCCTACGTCCACGGTTGATCTTATTGTTGGGAAAATACTTACTGTGTGCATAGTTTTACAAGAGTTGCTCTCTAGTGAGCTCCATGGCTCTTTTCTCTCAGAGCTCTCTTTTCTCTCTGGGTTACAATGAGTTCTCTCAGAATGAGTTCCTCTTCTCTTTATTATACAGAGTCCTATATACATAAAGCCTAAGCCTGCAATTCGGCTCTTGCAGTCTTTTCATCAATCAGCATCTGCAGACTATCTTCTTCTTAATTTGCGTGCTCAACAAAGCTTTGGCTGGGAGTGATTCCCTTCAACGGGCTGGGCTCGCCTCAGTTGGGCCTTTTGCCAGCCCATCCGAAAAACCCATATAACATAAGCCCCCCAACTTATAGTGCGCTCTGCGGACTGGGAGTTAGACTTCTGCTAGCAAAAGCTTGACATGTCATGCTGAGATAAATTCCTGCAAATCACAATTTAAAAGATTTGAGTAGAACGAATGTCTGATAAGCCAATCAACTTCGATAGCAGATATTAATAAATCGTATGATTTAGCGTAAAAAGGCTTTTAGCCAGAAAATCATGATTTAAAAACATATATCATATTGAATGACCAAGGAGGTTGCTTAGATGCATGATGAGTAGGGTGTTTGAGTGTTGGAGGGGTTCCCTTATGGGGTTCCTAGTAGAGTTTGACCCAGTGGAGTTCGACCCGGACACAATTGTGCCTTGGAAAGGCGTCTCGTATGAGAGGGTGGCTAGAGCCGATTAGGTGCGGTTTAACCATCGCGCTCGTGCCTAGAGGTATTATCCCGCAGGGTTTTGTCCCCTTCAGTGGGGGGCACCTCAGTTGACATAAGTTTGAGTATTTATTAGGCACATCTGTGCGACCTACCTGGACACCCAGTAATGCGACTTTAGCTCTGAAAGAGAGAGAGTAGAAAACCAACTGTAATAAAATATTTAATGCTGGGATAAGAAATTGCATTCAGCTTGTTCAAGTAGACAATGAATGAGAACTTAGCTTTGTTCAAGTGTGAGCTATAATGTTGTTAGAGCTGGAACGATGAGCCCCCCACTCTGGGTTTCTGCTCGGCTTGACGTTGACCTCGAAGGATAGAAAGAACGAACTCGAGGTCATTTGGAAAGTGAGGGTAAGCATCCTTTTTAGTTGCACCATCAGTCAAAAGGATATTTCATGCACCACAGTCTGGCATTAGTGTCCCTTTTGGCATGGGCCTGTTAAGTGTGGATTCGGTATCCGATCAAAACCATATGATGGGGCTGCAAGCTTGCCACCGGACATCTCACTGTGAGGTGTTGAGCCTATCATTTAGCCCAGTTCCAAAGTGTGTCTGTACGGGCAAGACACTGTTTCCAGAATGCATGGCTGTGCAAGCTTTGTTGTCAAACCCGAACACTGTACGGTCGTTGCATGAGCTCCCCATTGAAATCGTTCCCGGTTCGTGGTAGCTAAGAGCTCATGAATGAAATGGGCTATTGCAGGCTCTTCACGGGACCGATCTGCTATGCAGTTGTGGGGGCCAAGTTGCTATTAGATGTGAAGATCAGACTGTAGCATGCCGCGAGCTCGACGTCGAAATGGACTGATGCTTGGTCGTGAGCATGTTATCACACGAGCCTCAAGCTACTGCATGGTTGCAGGCTTGGCGTTGAGGTGGACCACAGCTGGGACATGTGCTTGGGATACGGCGAGCTGTTGCACCACTACTGCATGGCGGCGGGCTTCGAGCTGCCACATTATTGTAGGCTTGCCGTTCAAGGACTGCTACATGGAGAAGCTCGTCACGGTGTGAACTACTGAATTGCAAAGATCGAGCTATTGCATTCAACAAGCCTGATGTTGAAACGAGTTGTAGCTGGATATGAGCTTGCCACCATGTGAGCTCCAAATGCCGAATCAGTTGCATGCTGCGAGCTGCCATGAGCTCGTTGTAGAGCAAGCCACTGAAGGGACTACGAGCCCGACTTGAAGTCATCCTTAGGCGAGCTTCTGGATGATTCAAGTTTGATGTGGAGGTAAACTATAGTTGGGTGGCTGCAAAGAATGGACGGTGGCATGTTGCGAGCTTCATGCTAAAGCAGACCACAGATGGATACGAGCTCTCAACAACGCGAGCTACTGCATGATGCAAAGTCTGAATTGCTACAGGGTTAAACTCGTCGTTGTGTGGCTGTGAAGACTGGACCCACAGTTGGAAGCTTGCTACTGCGTGAATTGAAAAGGGTTGAACTCGACATCATACAGACTGTTGCATAGGCTGAGTTCGACGTGGGGGGTGAGCTCGACGTGGATAGCAGCTCTTTATTGCAAGAATCGCTGCATCGCGGGTCTGCTTGGCTCGTGACCTCGCACATTGCTGCATGGCCTCCCACATTGCTGCATGGCCAAGCCCAAGCTCGTCACAGGACTTCCTTGCCACTCGAGTGTGCTATTGAAGCAAATTCTACATGGCTATGTGCGAGCTCATTTTCGAGTTCACGGCAGTGCAAGCTCATTGCTACTTGGACTATGGAGATTAAGCTCATGGCTAAGGGCTCATTGTTGCTGCGATGCAGGGGAGGGTAGGTCTGTTGAAGCATCTCGTTACATGGTGAGCATGGCTGGAGTGCGAGCTCATCTCCAATCACTGCACACTGTGAGCTCAGTTTCACGCTACCATCCTGGATTCCCACAAGCTAGCGCTATGGCCAGAGAATGTGGGTGGTGGTAACTGGTTGAGTGGCAAATAAGGCAGTCCAAAGTTGAACGATTCACTGGAAAAAGAAGAGAGGTTGGCTGAGGAGCTCGGTGGCTTGCTGGTTCGTATCCTACTCTTCGATGAAGGCAAGACCAGACGCTTCCAACCAGAGGAACAATGGCTTCGTATGGTGAGATTCAAGCAGACCAACCATCATAGTAAAAATCAACCAGGATGCAGGTGGAGTCCCCACAGATGACACGAAAATATTAATGATGAAATTTGGTTCGTACGGAGAACCCAAACTTTAGCCAACGGGAAATGATTCGATGGACTCCTAACTGCAACCTGGTGCAGAAAATAGAGGAAGAAGGAGAAGAACACAATATTTTTTAACATGGTTTTGCCAAATCCGGACGGTACCGGACCCTACGTCCACGGTTGATCTTATTGCTAGGAAAATACTTGCTGTGTACATAGTTTTACAAGAGTTGCTCTCTAGTGAGCTCCATGACTCTTTTCTCTCAGAGCTCTCTTTTCTCTCTGGGTTACAATGAGTTCTCTCAGAATGAGTTCCTCTTATCTTTATTACACAGAGTCCTATATACATAAAGCCTAAGCCTGCAATTCGGCTCTTGTAGGCTTCCCATCAATCAGCCTCTGCAGACTATCTTCTTCTTGGTTTGCCTGCTCAACAAAGCTTTGGCTGGGAGTGATTCCCTTCAGCGGGCTGGGCTTGCCTTAGTTGGGCCTTTTGCCAGCCCATCAGAAAAACCCATATAACAATTTATTTATACTAATTAATTTATATAATATTATACAGTTTTTAAGTTTTATAATAATAGTTTTTCACATAATTTTATTTATTAATTTTTAATTTTATTGAAAATAAATATAATTATTTATTTTAATAAATTTATATAATATTACTGATAATATTAAATATATAAACTCATTAAATATTAAAAATTATTTAATATTATTTTAATATATTTAAACATATTCAAATTATAATAAATAGATAAGAACACATTAATTAATCTCATATTATTTATTATATATTATTTAATTAATAGACTAATACGAGTTATTATTTATCAATCTTAAGTTATTGTTAAATTAGATTATTTCAGACTAGATCTTTATCAGGTTAGACAATTACTCTCATTTTTTATGTCAATTCCAATTTTAGATAAGATAAAATTATATTAATTTCAATCCAACCTGATAAACCCAATCCATTTTGACTTAGGTCGTTGAAGATTCCCGTCTTATGCATGCTTGATCAGCATGAACCATCCCGACTTTATGGTGACCGATTCATTCTCGAACAAGTGTGATCAAATGCCAAAGGCCCAAAATGAAAGTCTGATAAGATAACATCAGCACATACAAAACAACCTTCGCAAGTAAGAAAAAGGGTTTCAACTTCAAACTTTTTCGACACTTGTCTCGCAATAAACACAATTTCTGGACAAAACCTTCAAGCATGAAGCAAGATTGGAGCATAATGATATATGTATTTTCTATAAGCAAACTGTTCAAGAGGCTATACAAATTATATATTATTACTTGATAACTGAATTCTTTCTTGAAGCAGTTTTTACTCCACCAAAATCAAATGATTTTATTATCAAATCATCTTAATTTTAATAAATATATAATCAAGTATAAGCATATAAACCCAAAATTATATAGTTAGTTGCCTATATATAATAAATACATAGTATATCAAATATAAGTATTTAAATTAAAAATTATATAGTTACCAATAAATACATTCAATTACCTTCAATTTTTCTTAATTTTTTTCTGGGAGGATCTTTAACCTATATCCCTTTACCACGATCATCTTGCACTTAGTACTCTTCCAAGTTGTCTTTACCATTCACTGGGGTGAGTCCTAAAGAGCAAGGATAGGTCTTCTTAATATAATTACTTATCTCTTCTTCATCCCCATTACCAACAATTTATCACTTCCCTTAAAGAACTACATACAACTTTTTATCAATCAAATCTATGACATGAAAAATCTGTTTTTCTTGGGATGCCATTATGAACTGTTTCCTCATATGATCCTCCCTATTAAGATTGACCAATATGAATCCTAACTCATCGATGTGGATGTCATTGTTATTTTTAACCTATTTACATAGAAATACAAGCACCCTAAATTTGATGTAATCAAGCTCTCATATCTTTTTAATAACCCCATAATATGACATATTCGTGCATATAAGATTTTTATCTTTGGAACTAGAAACATGATTAATTGAGTCACCACAATACCTTATTATTTTGCATAGTGCTCCTATCATCCTATCCTTTTATATAGAAGGAATATCCATTGATGTCATATGCACAATAAGATAAGACATCCATGTGTGACCTATGCGCTAACCATCTTATAGTCTCTAAAAAATCATTTGGTGTTTGTGCCAATAAAAAACAAACTTGATTCTAGAACCAAGTGATAAAGGAGTGGTTGTGTTTAGCTTGTATCCGCTGTTCATTCTTTCCACAATTATGCTTTCTTGTAAGGGTCATATGCTCGTTCAAGTAAGGCTCCACTTCTTCACTATTATACAGGATATAAAGGTGTGCTTGTAACCACATTTCATGAGTAATGCTCGTCATTCGGGTCCTCGTGTACCCTTACCTGCAATTCTTCCCTCGTGTTGAGACTTGGGAACTCTAATAGTTTTTGCATTTGATAAATATTCACTACATAACTCAACAACCTCTTTAGTTATGTAGCTTTCAACAATACATCCTTTAGGCCAATGTTGATTCCTTACATACCCTTTTAGGATTTTCATATATCATTCAAGCGGCTATATCCATTTCAAATAAACTAGTCTATAAAGTTTTATCTCGCTCACCAAATGAACTACTAGATGCACCATGATCTCAAAAAAGTAAGGTGAAAAATATATCTCAAGCTGACACAACGCAACAATAACTTCTCTTTGCAAGTTATTTAATTTTTACGGCTAACAACTTTGTTACATATTGCATTGAAGAAAAAACAAAGTCTAGTAATGGTGTGTTTCACATGTTTAGGCAATATCCATCAGATAGTTAACAGTAACAATTGTTACATCAAAGCATGATAATTATGAGACTTCAAACTGACTAATTTCAAATTTTTCATTGAAACAAGGCTTCTAATGTTTGAAGAATACACCTATGGCACTTTAACACCATGTAAACACTCATAGAAACTCTTTTTTTGATTCCTAAACATAGTATGACAAGCTAGGGACAAATATATATGTTGGCGCTTCTTCTTTGGTGCTAATTCCTTTCCTAATGCCATTTCAACTAAGTTTAGTTTGACTTGGACTCCATCTTTGGTTTTACCCAATATGTTCAAACTCATTCCAATAAAACTATCACAAATATTTTCCTTTGCATGCATCACATTAAGATTATGTCTCACAAACAAGATTTGCAAATATGGAAGATAAAAGAATATGGCCTTTTTTTTTTCCACAAAGTCTTATCATTAGCAGTTGTATAGGGTTTGCCAAAAATGACATCAATATTTTTCAGCCTTCAAAAACTTGGTCCTAGTTAATGGCATTGGAGCTTTTCCCTCCTTTGGTGACCTATTGAAAGCTTTTCTTTATTTCCAATAATGGTAGGACTGGGGAAGAAATCTCTAGTGATTGAGATACATTGTCTTCTTTCTATGCTTAAGTTGATAAGAAGATGTATCGTTCTCACAAATAGGACATGCTTTATGTCCTTTTACACTATATTTAAATGAGTTTCCATAACCTGGGAAGTCATTTATTATGAAAAAGAGCAAGGCATGCAACTAAAAAGATTCTTGATGATATGCATCAAACACTGACACATCTTTATCTCACATCATCATTAATTCTTCAATAAATGGTGCCAAAAGGACATTCTTGGTTGTTTAAGCCCAAAATCATCAATGACAACATTATATACTTGTGTTTCATACATAACCAAGGAGGTAGATTGTAAATCATCAAGATTTTCTTGGCCTCGTAAGTACAATCCAGAAGTTCATTACTTTCCAAAAGCATATCTTTCAACACTTCAAGTAAGCTAGTGAAACTCTTGTCACTTCATCCATTCCTTACTTTCAAGTTGAACAATTTTAGCATAGCAGATAATCATGTAAATTTTGTACAACCTAGATACAAAAGCTTTTTTGCATCACTTAACAAGATTTCAACTATATGTGACTGCTTAATAAAATTATCTACAATAACATCATGCACCATATCCTTCAATTGATCATGCAAACCCACATCAATTTAATCATTCTAGTACCCTCCCTTATCTTGATAACTACTAGACATACTAAACAGTTCACTTTCACCATGTCATATCCATCATGTATACTTTTTTTTTATCAATGCAATAAATAAATAAATGATCTTTTACTTCCTTTGCTTTTATTCTCTTTACACAACAATATCTCACACAAAGACTTCTAATTAACTTATTACTATTTATACCATGTTGACCAACAACAAATACAATAAACCCCTCAACCTTATTTGCATATTCTTTAGTCAACTAATTAACAAATATCCACTTATGATATATGAATATCCAAAATAGAACAAAATTAAAAATCCAAGGTAATATTGGATTTCTGTTACAAATTACAATCCCAAACACATTAGAAAACATGTTGGCTATGCCCTATGCTAGAAATCTATTAGGGCATTTTTATATTTCAACTGTAATAAAATTTAAAAAGACAAGTAATTGTTACCTAGAAATAAAGAGAGAGCAAGATAAAAAAGGTCGATTCAAACTATCAAGAGAGAGAGAGAGAGAGAGAGAGAGAGAGAGAGAGAGAGAGAGAGAGAGAGAGAGAGAGAGAGTACCTTCAAATCACTAGAGATGAAAGGAGAGCGAGCTACGATATCAAATTTGAAAGAGAGTGAAAGTGACAATCAAATGTGCAAAGACTTCTATGTAAATGGAAGACATTTGACATCGATCGTTTAGTTAGAACCAACATCTTGATTTTCATTTACACATGAATATTCTCACCACTTGTCTCATTTATTTACAATTATTTTTTCTCTATTTTGTTTTCTTAGATAATATATTACAATTTTCACAAATTAATTTCTTAAAGGCTAATTATTTTCTAAAATATTTTTATCTATTAAATCATGCTTAAATTCTTAAATTAATTTCTCCAATTTAATGGTATTTAAATACTATAAATATCCTATAGTTTTAGTAAAATGGAATTATTCAATTGGGAATAAAAAAATTAATGGTTAGAGAATAAATTTTGTTCATAAAGAAAATTAGGTAAAATAATTTGAGTTTTAATAAAATAGAGATCTTTAATATATAAATTTAATTAAAATGTGTAGAGACTTAAGACGTCGGTTTCTTTAAAAAATCAATGTCATTTCTCTTGTAGACACTTTAGACGTCAATTTTCTTTAAAAAATTGATGTCATTTCTCTAAACTAGTTTTATTTTAAAAACAAGCATATAATATTAAATGTCATAATTTTCATTTTAGACATCAATTTTTATATTAAAATCGATGTGTTAATCATTAATAAAAATTGACATTATTTCTCTTAACTAGTTTTTTTTTTCAAAAAAAAAAAAGACTAATTCATTACAACTTTGTAATGTAGGATTATAGTACAACAAAACATATATACATTATAATTAATTGATATGTCTGAACTACTGCAAAACAAACAATACATTACAACTTTCCTGTTAGTTTTTATCAAAATATGGTAGGAGAAATTTAGCCCATTGATATCAAATTTGGTCAATTTTAGCTTGAATATAAGGACCAGAATCTCTAAAGTACTGCAAAACAGATATATATATATATATATAGCAAATCACATATTCATATGTCACAGAGCAACATCATAATATTGGTAACAGAAATCTCAATATATCCATATATCAAATATCTAAATTAAACTATTATGCTCTTCTGGATTATGATGATCTTCCTCCATTTTAATTATTATGTCACTCATATACCTCATTATAAAGTATTTATACTCTACATTTCCTTGTTGATGAGGGCACTATAACAAATTAAATAGATGTATTCAAATAACTATTTCAATTAAATATGAAATTACTTAAAATATTATAAATGGTAATCAATATGATAAAAAAAAACTCACTTTTAAGGTGATTCATTTTGTGTTAGACTTTTTCCTAGATGTAAAAATAAATCTTTATACATCTTTTGAATCAAATTCAGGTAAAAAAACTAGAACAGTAATAAAGGAAATCATATATAATATAAATCCAAAAACTAAATTTTATCTTATAAAACAACTCACTTATCAACTAAGGTTTTGATATTCTTATGAATCGGATATCTCAAAGGATCAAGCTAGTAAGTGACATTTGTTTTTGGGTAAATTATGCATAACATCCAATGATGCCTATAATAACAAAATATCAAATAAGTAATAACATATTAATGCATATAATAACAAAATATCAAATATTATATTAAATACTTATGACTTAATAAACAATGTAAAAACACATTACCTCTGCTTTTTTAGGATTTTTGAGATGTATGTTGTCTTTTTGGCCCAGCTAGAGTCTATTGATGCAAGTAATATGAACATAAAAATCTAGCATCTAGTTTCATGGTCACACAGTCATGATGCGTAAGTCTTTAAAGGAAATAAAGGAAATGATTAACAAAAAGACTTTGAACTATATAATATAAATAAGATTATGAATTGAAAGTTAAAGATAAATTCACATTTGAAAAATTTGGATGCAAGATACATTCATCTCATCCATGATTAAGAATTGCATGATGTCATCCTTTGTCACAAAAATCACATTCATTACCTAATACCTTAGCATCTATATGAATATGGAAAAAATTATCATTTTCCATCTTTTTAGTCATAGTAGATAACATTTTCCTTGGTTCAATAGGAGGTATCTCTTCGATTTGAGTTAGTTGATCAGTTAGTTGAGTCATTAATTCCTTGATCTACTTACTCTCAACCTTCATGGCTTCCTTTGTAACTTAGACATGTATAAAATTATGAAATTTAGATATTAGAAATTTAATAAAATTGGGTCTTTCAAATATAGTTACCTATTAGATAGAATATGATACCTTTGTAATGAAAGTGATAAAACTCTTTGGCTGTGCGGTATACCAATTGTTTGGCCTACTATCCCTAGTTTATCTGTTGGCACTAAAAGTTTTGCACTTTGATCTAGTGGGGTGTCAATGATTACCTTTGCTTGATTAATCAACAATTGTTACCAACAGAGGGTGTGGCTATGGAAAACCTTTCCATATTCCATTGTACGTTCCCTGGACGCCAGATCTAGAAGACATTTGGCTCCTTCCTATATGGACAAAAAAAATGAAAAAGTAAATTATGTTATTTTTCATAAAAATATTAAAAATTACTTACATGATAAAGGAAGTTTAAGCTTTTAGTGATAATTATTTATCTTTGGTAGCTCTGCAAATGCATCAAGGTCTCTTGGGAAGGTAGCTTTCGTGTTGCTAGATGGGGCAGTAGGGTGCATCCACCTCATCAAGAATAAGCCTTGGGCCTAAGTGTGATTGCATGCCCATCTTCTAACTGTAAACAAACATCTTCTAAATTTCTTCCTGCTTAGCCCAAGTCTCCTTTTGCAATTGAACAATAATCTCTGCTCTTAATTAAGCAATAATCTCCTCTCTTACCTTTTGTGTCACTTGAGCTATAATCTTTGCAGTAAGATCCTTCACAAAAACTGATGATATTTAGAGACACTTTGATGATCTCCCAAAATAGGCCTTGAGACCCACTCCTCCCCTAACCGCCTAACACGGTCGAGATGCTCTTGAGTTCCTAATGCAATGGTTAATATGTCCATCCTTTTGGATGGAATAAAATTTCCCTGGGTTAATTGCTGCATAAGAGAATCCTATGACATATATACAATTAAGAATATTTATTACAACTTAACATTTGCAATTACTTAAGCAATTAAAATTTGTAAATTATTTACAATTTTCTTGGCAACTATTTGGCTTTCTTTGGTCATATATTCACCTTTTGTATTGATCCTGGCTCTCTTTCACAATTCATGTTGAGATATGAAAATGATTTGTCAATCAAACTAGTTAGAAACTTATTGCTCTGCAAGCTTTTCCTTTACCAAAACTTGCTCAAGCATTATATATCTATCATGAGATGGCCTACATTTATATATGTATATATATTTGCTTGTTTCACCCCGTTAGCTACACTCATACCCTATTGAAAAAAAAATATAATAATTGATAAGATGGTTAATTAATTACTCAAAATATATAATTGAAAAAAAATATAAAGTAAGATGACAAAATTTACCTGAAAAGCCTCGGATTAACACTGCTTCACAAAATCATCCCACACTTGTTAATCGAGGAAGTTGTATTTCTTAAGGGGATTTTGATCAACCTTCCTCTTTAACGGTAATTTGATCCATTGTCAACTAGATTTTGAAGTCCTTCTATTGCTCACTAACAAGTTTTAAGACTTCATTTTTCTTCCCTACATCAATATCAAATTGATCAATAAAACAACACACACATGGATTATACTTATATACAATTATTCTAAGAAGATTATTATATATATCTTAAATAAAAATTAGAGATAAGTAATATGTACCAAACATCCTATCAAATGTTGTTCTTGATATCTTTTGGTGCTTGTTTCCACTGCTTAATATTGATTAGCACTCTCGTGCATGTCAACATTCCAATATAACTCTTATATTTTGAACTCGCTTTCGCAATAGCCTGACCCTTAGGATTAAAGTCAACCTTCATCTTCTTTCCTCTATTTTGCATAAGGATCATTTCCTTTATAAGGGTATTACCTCTCGTACTCTTCTTAGTATGCTAAAAAGGATCTATATGGATGTTTAAAAGAAAAAAAAAGAAAAAGAAGTTAACCTCACAAAACTATTATATCAATTTTATTCTGAATGGGAAATGGCTTTTACAATTTTTATGAATTGCATTTAATGATTTTGAATGGGAAATGGTTATGTTTAAAGTTTCAGTTTTACTATGTAGATTTGAAGGAAAATCATAGACTATTTTTAACCATTCTATCAAGTGATACAAAACAAGACAATCTACACTTAAACCCTAACCAAAAACATTTTTGACCATCAAACTAAGAAACAAAATTGGAAAAAAAAACTAAACTTTGAAAATACAAACTATCAGCAAAGTACAAAGCAAAATAATAAAAAAAATCGACATAACTTAGTAAGGAAAAAATAAATATAGTGTAAAAAGAATGAATTTCCATACCACAATTAAAGATGGACTTGAAATGCAATGATCCAAGATAGCGAAGACAATAAAAAATAACAAAGAAGAAAGCAGCAAGAGTTTGAAAATGATATTAAATAAATGTTTCAGACAGAGGAAAGACAAGAGTAAGGGAAGAATTGGCTTATTATGTAAGAAGCTTAAACTTTAGACATTGATTTTCTAAACGGAATCAATGTCTGTTCTCATGCATCTATGTTGGTTGTCATAAAACACCAACATATAAACTTAAGATGCCAATTTTTTTTTTATGAAAACCAACGCATTAATTTTTATCATATTTACAAAAACACTATCATTGCCTCATATTATTCCCACTTTGATTTTTGTTTAATTTTTTATACGTTAGTTCTTTACTACAACCGAAGTATTGGCTTTCAATATATTTTATGAGATTACACAATTTGATTTTTTTTCAATTAATTTTATCCATTTTATTTTTTGGATAATAATATTATTGCATTTTCACACATAATTTGCTCAAGGCTAACTATTTTATAAAAAACTTTGTTAATTAAATAATATTTAAAATACTTAAATTATTGTTCCATTAAATAATATTTCAATAATTGAATTATTTTATACATTAAATAATATTTAATTACTTCAAAATTTTCTTCAAATTGTGTTAAAGATGTTGATTTTTGTTAAAAAAATCAATGTCTTTGCTATTATTATTTTTTTTAAAAATAATTCTAAGCTATAGATTTACAGAAACCTGTTGCTAGCTACAATTTTTTGAATTATGTTAAAGACATTAGTTTGTATTAAAAATTGACATAGTTTCTATTAATTTTATTTATTGAATTACAAAAACTTGCTCCAAATTGCATTTTTACAAAAATGTCAGAAAGAAAATTATGACAGAAAGCTGCACTTTTTACAGAAATATAAGAAAGAGAATTAGGATAAGATAGAAGGAAATTGTTGAATGAAAAGTCCAACTCCAAAAGTTGCTGCTACTACAGAAGTTGCTACTACTAGAGAACATGCAACAAAATAACGTTATTGTTAAAGCTTTGTGTTATGTCATTGCTTGCAATAAAAACATTACTGTTGAATCAGGCTTTTAGGTTGCTTGCAACAAACCAACATTAAATTGTTAAAGCTTCTAGGATTGCTTATAATAACAGAATATAGCACATACATCGAAGACAATCTACAAGACAACATAGACACATCAAGTACACCCATCATCCTCTTGTTTAAAGGACCAATGCATATGTCCTATTTAAGGGAAAAAGAAAATAGAAGTTTATCATTTATACACAAACTAATAGAAAAAAGAGAAATAAAAAGGGAAAAATAAGTTATAAACCTTTAGAGCAAGCATGAGCAAAATGATACTAAGCAACAATGTTTATAATTATTGCTTCTGCTAGTATACCGCTTACTTGGGAAGATTAGTTTGAAAAGTGAGGCATAAGAATTCCATTCCACAAATTAAACAACAATTTAAACAATCGCTTCAAATATGTTTAAGCTATGGAATAGAATTCCTATGCCCCATTTTTTGAACTCATATTTCCAAGTAAGTAGTATGCTAGTTAATGAGAGTCAAAGGAGCACATTGGCTTCTTACAATGTGAAGAGATTTTAGACATTGTTTATTTATGTTGAAACAGACGTGTAATATCATATATATACATCGGTTACTAATTAAAAACTAGCATCTAATTTATAACTCTTCATATACCCTGAATTATTATATGTCAGTTCCTAAAAAATCAATATCTAAAAAAATATAATAAATGATAAGATGGTCAATTAATTACTCATAATGTATAGTTGAAAAAAAATATAAAATAAGATGGCTAAATTTAACTAAAAAGCCTCAGATTGACACTACTTCACAAAATCATCCCACACTTGTTGATTGAGAAAGTCATATTTCTTAAGGGGATTTTGATCAACCTTTGTTATGGGTAAAATTCGGTATCACAAGATGGGCTAGCAAAAGTCCAACAAAGATCAAGTCCAATGAAAAGGCCTAG